>CANTUT010001057.1:197500-262500 GCA_947687605.1 Reutealis trisperma | reverse complement strand
AACTTATTGAAAAATATTAAAGTCTATTTGTGGCTACAAATAGCCGATAAGTAGAGTATATTTGCCGCCAATGTACTAGATCTAATACTCTATCAATATGATGAGAGGTTATTGAATGATATACTCTACAAATATGATTGGAGATTATCAGAAAAAATTCTAGTCAATTTTGAGTTTTTGTATTTCTTAATATATGATTTTATATTTTTAATTTCAAAATCAAGATGTATTTTTATCAATATAAATGAAAAATTCATTTTTTTCTCTAAAAAAAAAAATTTGTTTTAAAATAAAAAAACGAATGTGAGAGTGCAGATAATTTTTTTTAAAATAAAAAAACGAATGTGAGAGTGCACTTTTAAACTTGACATAAAAAAAAAAAATTGAAAATATCTCCCACCGTCTCAATAAAAAACGACGAAACTCAAAAACTTTCAATTACTTCTCAGTGGATTTTGACTTTTTAAGCATAAGAACCTTTCTTGTGGATGGTTAACTACTTTTCACTAGAGTTAGGTACCTTCAAACAAACCAAGTGCACAGCCGTGACACTACAGTCTCATATCCACCGAACTTAAAATTATTTTTTATTATTATAACAATTATAAAAAAAAAAAATTATGTATAAAATAAGAAGCAAATATTTATCACTAATAAAATATGATCTAATTAATCTCTTTATTTCTTTTAAAAAAGTGAAATAAGTAGGAAATATCATATTTGAATATTTCAAATTACAAGTAATTACTAATTTAGTAAGAGAACTTAAAGAGAAAAGTTATTTCTATTGTGTAGTTTATTGTATTTTTGTAAAGTATTTCTCCTAATATAAAAAAAAAAAAAAAAAAAAAAAAAAAAACCACCTATTATCCTACATCCTCCAGAAGAATATCATTGGTATTGCATCACACCTTTAAATGAACTCCAACAACTATATATGTTGATTAAATTATGAGACTTCTGACAAATAAATTAAATCAGTCGAGTTGGAATTGGATCACTTCGTCTATTTCAAATTGATCTGCTCATAACTAACATTGAAGTTTTAAGGAAAAAATTATTTAAAATTATCATTCTTTTACAATTTTTGTTACTTTAAATCGATCAAATTTTAAAAAGTCGTATTTAAAATTGCATAAATAGATCAAAAAGTTAAATAGGGTGTTGGCAGCTAATACCAATAAATTCGAATAATTTTGTGTTTTATGTATATATATATTTTTTTAGGGAAGTGTTTTATGTAAATTTGAATCAATTACAAGTAGATTAAGAGTGAGCAAGTCGAATTTGAATTTATCAACTTTAAATTAATAAGAAAAAGATGAATTATTTTTTAGACTTATATTTTGCTTAATTAACAAATATTTCAACAATGGAATAAATTGATCCTTATAATTTTATTCTGTCATCTATTTAATATTTCCGAGTCATCTAATTGTTGGTGCTACAAAACCTACCAATTTAGATTCACGAGCTTACCTGTAATTTGACCTCATTCTCAAATACATTTCCTATATAAACCCCCAAAAACTCAACACTACTCCAACATCCAAAAACTAGCAAAACAATTAATAGAGCAAGAAAATATGGAGAGAGTCCAAAAGGGGTTTGTAGTGGTTATAGTGCTTGTAGCCATTAGCAGCATCAATGCCCAAACCATATGCAAAATGCCTATCTCTGGGTTAATGGCATGCAAGCCATCAGTAACTCCTCCAAAACCTACACTGCCCACCAGTGCCTGCTGCTCGGCGCTTTCCCAGGCCGACATGGGCTGCCTTTGCTCCTACAAGAATTCCAAGTTGCTTCCTTCTCTTGGAATTGATCCAAAACTTGCTTTACAGCTCCCTGCCAAATGCAAACTTCCTCACCCTCCCAATTGCTAGATATATATTTGTCTGACAAGTTGATTTCTCTTCTTCTCTTTTGAAGGAAAACTGAGTGTACTATATGTACTATATATATATAAAATAATTGATGAGTATTAATATTTGTCTTGTGAGAAACCAACCAAAAGAAACAAATATATATATATATATATATATATATATATATATATATGGAAAAATAAAGAAAGATGGATATATATAACTAGTAAAGTTGAATTGATTAGCTTCCATCTTTCTCTTAATTTGTGGCTTCATGTAATGTCTTGAGTGTGTGTTGAGTTCCAAATGTAATAAGTATTAATAAATTTTATGTTATTGTTTCTTATCAAATGCTTATATTGGTAGCTCTCATGCCATACAATGATGGAGTTCGGGTTTGAATCATCAGCATCAATACCCTCCTACTATTACATGGTGATTATATTATGAAAATATCAACCAAAAACTTTTCAATTGTTCATGTTGGCAACTTTAGTTTCTATGCTGAACTTATACATTGGAAATTACCTGTGTCTTCATTCTTCAATATTTTAGAATCTACCATTAGCATCAATCAACTTTTGGTTTAAAAATTTCAGAGTTTGAGTCGCACTTGGAGCCAAATTTATAAAAATTTCGAGTGCCAGATGTATCAAAAAATAATCTGCCTCTAGCAACTTGTGTGTAGCATCTCCAATATTTGTCCTAACTATGGGAATAGATATTAAGATTCGAATCTCACTGTTAACATCTCTTTCTCTAATAATAAAAAAAATAATAATAATAATAGATCAAAATTATATATGTTAAGGTAAATAGCATTACACTAATCCTTCTCAATTGTTAATTTTGGTTCTTAATTACTCATTTTGGGAAAGTTAGAACTCATAATTTTAAACTCATATCATTATTCATTTCAGGTATGATTGCATTACAAGTTATTATGGGTAGGCTACTACCCATTCTTAATCTTCTTGTATATTATCACCATTTAGTAGCTTTTCTCTGATTTTCGATTCATCGAAAATTTTTAAATACTGAAAATGACCACTAAATATTTAATGATTCCTGTAATTTTCAGCATTGTAGGATGCCAAAAGTTGAATTTTTTTTTTTTTATTTAGTAGTAAGATGATATCATAGGTCAATTTTTACGTACATATTGAATTTACCTATATGATCCAATCAAATATACAGATCATCAACTCTGGTATTAGGAGATTTGTAAATAATGAAAAATTTTTATTTTTGGCCTAGATCTGAAGATCAAATCCATATCAATAAAGAAAAAAGCGAACTCTCAAACCAGACAGACTAATCTTAATGGTTTTTTAATTTACCTAGTGAACTATCCATGATAGGAATTAGGGAATAAATGACTAAACTTATTCAGTCACAGCTACTTAAAGTTTGATTTGCAGTATAATTAAATTTTATTTTATCTTAATTGAGTTAAACTTGGATTTAATTGATTGGAGTGGTGAGTCAAAGTAAATTTAAGATTATAATAAAATCATTAAGGAGATTAACTAAGTATTTCAAGTCAAACTGAATCACATAAAACATCATGACCTTTATTAGAAAATAAAATTATTTTAAAAAATATTTTTTATAGAAATTAAATGAAATAAGTAATAACAAAAAAAAAAAAAAAAAAAAAAAAAAACAACCATTATACAAATTTACATTCCGCCATATTCAGGATACACTGCTTTTGTAGTACAAGCATACATTGCCACGTCTATTAATCAAATTATAAGAAAATTTCTTAGCGCAATTGATGTAAAATAATAATAAAAAAATAGTAACTCGATTATTTATCTGATCACTAAATGTAATAATCAGGATAACTTTATTTGATTTTTTTTTTAATGTAGAAAAATAGTAATTTTACTTTTTAACTTTTAATTTTACCATTTAAAATAGTAATTTTAGTTTTTACTTTTAATCACCCCTTATTTATGGAGTTTGACCCTTTTATAAAAGTAGTCCTTTTGCTCTTTATCTTTTAATTTTACTTTTTTACATTTAATTTACTCCCTTATTTATGGAGTTTTACTCTTTTAAAATAAAAGGGCATAAAAAAAGGGGTAAATTAAAAATTTTAAAATCTATGAATCATAAGTTTAATTTTTGTTATTTTGATTTGTGTTAATTTGAAATTAAGAGCCAAGGTATATGCACACGGCAAATTGTAACATGGACATGGTATTATAGTCTCAGAATATATGTTAAATATTATATATGTAGTAAAAAAATTAAAATAATAGATTAGTATAGTTGATTAATACATTTTTCTTTCAATCCTTGTTCGAGCCACGGGAATTGAAATTCTTTTTTTTCTTTTTTTTATTTATGCTTTTGTGTTTTCTCTATTTTTTATTTTTTATTTTTTTGTTTTTTAGTTTTTTTAGTTTTTATTTGTTTGTAATATTTGTAATTAAAATTATATTTATTTTATTTTATTTCTCTAAGAAAAAATTATATTAATAGTTGAATATTTGTTTAATTGTTCTAATTAAATTTGTATTAATTTTATAAGAAAAAATTACATTAATGATTGAATTTCTTTATTTAATTCTTATAATGATAATTAATTTTAATATCATTAATTTTTCAACATAAGTTTTATTTATAAATTTTAGTATTTTAATATTTAATTTTTTAAATAGTTTTTATGGATAATTTTACACTTTTATAAAATGTTATATTTATCTTTTTTTATGAAAATGAATTTTCAAAAATAAATTTTTTAAATAATAATAATAATAATAATAATAATAATATTATTATTATTATTATTATTATTATTATTATTATTATTATTAAGCCTTTGAAAATTATATAATTAATTTTCAACAATATTATTTTTTTAGTTTATATTTTATGATTTTGTATCTATAAATGTTAAATTAAATTATCCATAGTATGATGCAGATGAATTGAAAATTCACTATCAAATATAATTTATATAATAATCATATTTACCATTTATAAATAACAAGCTCATTAAGTATTACTTATAAATTTATCAAATATATGTTATAAATTCATCATTTATAAATTATAAATTCATCAGTAGTAGAGTATGGATTCATTGAAAATTAACTGTCAAACATAATTTGTATAATAATCATATTTACCACTTATAAGTAACAGGATCATTATGTACTATTTATAGATTTATCAAATATATGGTGTGGCTGTTCTTCCAAGGGAAGCCGGTCGGAAGCGTCGACAGTTAGGTGAGTGATACTCACTGATATATTATCCTGTTTCCACTTCATATGCATTGTTGTGTGTATATATATGTATATTATGCACTACTACTGCATATATAAGCATGTAACATTTGACTGTGAATGATGAATTGATATTCTGTATGTTGTGTTGTATTGTATTGTGATTGATGGATGGAGGTCGGGAGGATACTGTACCACCTAGGATTATGGGATTGTTATGGTTATGATTTGGATTATGATGGATTCAGAAGATAAGCTATGACTGATGGATGCCGGCTGGGCCTGCTCATCGCCAGAGCTGCTATCAGTCGGGTCAGGGTTGCGTGGTACAAACCAGTGATGGTCAGGCCCCTTGGTTATAAGAGACAGATTATTGGATTCAGAGAGCTAGAGTAGGGGGATCGGCTCCCCATATTGAGTATTGAGTATCAGTGTGGTACTGTGGACCATACCCCATCCTTGCTTGATTGGAGATTTGTCTATTTCTGTGGCATAGTGCATATCATGTGAATTGCAGTCTATTTGAGGGATACCAGTTTAATATACTAGCTGGTATCATTCACTAAGTCGAACGCTAATTTCTGTTCATCTTGTTGCTTTCAGGTCAGGGAATGAGCTGGTGAATGAATTGTAATTGAGTAGACTGCCAATTTCCCTTCGGCAGTAATTTGTATTAATGGGATATTAAGAATACATGTAATAGATGTACATTTGTAATTGTAACTCTAGAACTCCGCAATGTTACACTTTGTATTTGTGCTTTGTGTATTATTTTAGTTATGTATTTTAAAGAGCTGTAATCTTTGGATTAAGCAAAACCTTTCTGTAATTTATTACTTTCGGGAGCATATGGAATAAATGAATGTTGGGTCAATTTGATAATTGTATTATGTTGTGATTCTTTTGGTTCTACTTACCTTATTTGGCCCCATAGCCCTTTCCAGTTGGGCTTTCAGTTGTGTGTGTTTTGGGTCAGGCTTACTACGGGCACTGGTAGCCACGTGCATTTCCCGTGTCCTAGTGCCGGTCACGTGCCCTTGAGTTCGAGGCGTGACATTATCATTTATAATTTATGAACTTTAGTATATTAGTTTCTAAAAATAAAAAATTTTCTACTTATAGATTCATCAAATATATGGTGTAGGGTCATCATTTGTAATCTGTAAATTTATTAGTAATACAATATAGGTTCATTGAAAATTAATTAGGTATTACTTATAGATTCATAAACATATGGTGTCAGTTCATCATTTATAAATTGGAGATCTATCAGTTATACTAATAAGAGACTAAAATATATTCTTTACAAGTGATGAACTTATTTTTTATATTTTATAATCATATACTTTATAATTGATGAACTTATCTTTTATTATTTATTAATTTTAATATATTAGTTTCTAAATATAAACAAATTTTCTGCTTATACATTCATCAAATGTATGGTGTAAGGTCATCATTTGTAATATGTAAATTCATCAGTAGTACAATATAGGTTCATTGAAAATTAATTAGGTATTACTTATAGATTCATCAAATATATGATGTCAGTTTATCATTTGTAAATTGGAGATTCATTAGTTATATTAGTAAGAGAATAAAATATATTATGTATAAGTGATGAACTTATTCTTAATATTTTATGACTCTATACTTTATAATTGATAAACTTATCTTTTATAATTTATAAATTTTGATATATTAGTTTCTAAACATAAAAAAAAAAAAAAAAAAAAATTCTACTTGTACATTCATCAAATATATGGTATAGGCTCATCATTTGTAATCTATAAATTCATCAGTAGTATAATGTAGATTCATTAAAAATTAACCATCAAATATAGTTTATATAATAATAATGTTTACTATTTATAAGCAACATATTTACTAAATATTATTTATAAATTTATCAAATATATAATGTAAGTTTATTATTTGTAAACTATAAATCTATCAGTTATACTATTAAGAGAATAAAATATATTTTTTAAAAATGATGAACTTATACTTTATATCTTATGAACCTATACTTTGTAACTGTTGAACTTATGCTCTATGATTTATGAACTTTAAAAGATTAGTTTCTATTCATAAAAAATTTTAGATATTATTTTAATAATTTTAATATCATACAAAATTAAAAATGTTATTTTATAATTAATTTAAATAGATAATAATATATATATTATTAATTTTATATAAATTTATAAAAATTCAATTTTATTTGATGCATTAAAAAATTTATCTAAATAAATATAAAATAAAATTTAAACAACTTTATTAGTTTTATCAAATTCAACATAAATAAAGAATCAAACTGATTATTTCATATAAATAAATATTTATAAAAAAATTCAACCATTACTTTAATTTTTCTTATAAAAATTAATTAAATTTAATTAGAATAATCAAACAAATAAAAAATTTAACCATTAAAATAATTTTAATTACAAATATTATAAAAAAGCAAAAAAAAAAAAAAAGAATAGCTGAAAATGGGGAAAAAAACAAAGAATAGCTAGAAAAAGGAACCAAGCACCTTAAAGAAGTAAATGTGACACTGTTAAACATCTATACCAACTAGTGTTTTGGATTTTTTTACTATATATATTATAATTAACATTTAGAACTCTAAATCCTCCATAATGCAACATGAACTAGTATTCATGATATAACACCTTTATATAAACATAATTTAATGGTATATATAGAGTTTTTATATCTTGAATTTAAGTCCATTTAATATTATGAATATGGATCATTTATTACGTGAGCTTTTTCGGAATGAATTGTTATATTATGGATTTAGGTCTATCTAGTAATATGCCCTTGTATCATTTATCATGTGGATTTTTTCTAGATTGGGCTTCATTATATTTTTTTTTAAATTAAAAAAAAAAAAAAAAAAAAAAAAAAAAAAAAAAACCTTCAAAAGCACAACCGTTCCTTCCCTAAATTTTCGTCCTGCTTCATAAGCAATGGATCTGGGTTGGACTTTTCCTCCTCAATGCTCAAGAAAAACTAGTAGCCAAGTGCATCAGTGAGGGTTAAAAAATTTTAAGTTAGGGGGTTAAAAAATTTTAAGTTTTGACCAATAACTTCATTTCTAACTTGAATTGGATGAATTCACTGGTGATAAAAAAAAATGATAGAAGTCTAGTAGCGTTGCGATTGAAATATAATTAGACATTGAATAATTTCTTAATTTCTTAACTGAATTGAATTTAATTTGCCGCGTTTTAAATATCACGCTAGCCTGATCTTATCCTCAAGTTAAATCTCCTGATCGATAAAGGAAAAGATATTTGCATATATATCATCAGTTCATCATCACTGCACTGCACATATAGTTAGTTCCCTTCGCCGTCTCTTTGCGTTTAAACCCAATTTCTCAGCCTCCATTAAACTTTTCTTAAACCCTGCCAAATTAGTTTCACAACCATGCCGTCGCTAAGAACTTTTGCAAGGAAAATCAGTTCGCTCATCGCCAACAGCAAGTCTTCTTCATCACCATCGTCTTTCTACCATAAGCTGTTCTCGGAAACCTCTCTACATGTTCGTAAAGGCCACATAGCCATGTATGTCGGTGACGAGTGCAGAAGATACGAAGTTCCGGTGAAGAATCTCAAGTTTCCGGTATTTCAAGAACTAATCAAGCAGTCACAGGACGATTATTACTTGGACTCCAAGATTGACGGACCAATTCTGCTTGCTTCTTGCACTACCGACAAGTTCGATCTACTGTTGAAGCAGGCCAAGAAATATCATCATCATCATCAGATACATTAGCAATTATTTTACTTTCTTGTTCTTCAATTGTATACGGGATTCGATAATTGGTGTCTTCCATTCTCTTTTTTCCGTTCCAATTAATTTTTGTAAAAATATTATTTCTTTAATAAGATTAGGGTTAGCTGCAGCATTATAACCATATTTATCATGTGTACTTGCTTTTCCATAAGAATAGCTACCGAAAGCATTGCAGTATTCCCTGTAAGGAATATATTCACTTGAAAAAGTTCAATTATATCAATATTAGGAGTGGGAAAAACCATAATGAGACTCCTTCGTTTATAATATTTTGTCTATTAAATCACTAAACTCTTATTTTTTTCTACATTTTATTTGGATGTGCACTTTTATTTTCACATTGAAAACCCTTTTTGGTAGTAAAGATAAAATTAATGAAAATTTTCGTGGCACCAAAATGTTTATATTAATTTTTCATTATGAAAATTATTGAAGTTATAAAAATAAACAAATCATTATTGAAGTTATAAAAATAAATGAATCATTCATCCATCTCTAAAACTCTTCAAATTTTATGTACCATTTTAATAATTTATACACTGACATTATAAAATTTCTCATGTGAAACAAAATAAAGGTTTAAGAGCTTAATGTGGCAATAATATAAAATTACACTCTAAATAAATCACAAAGTTGCAGAGGCTGAATATATATATATAAGTACCCTCATGCAAATTGATGCATATACAGTAACGCAGGAAGCTCGTATTTGCTTGGAAAAATATATATGCCACTAAATGTAAGCCCGATATTTGGCCAAAAAAAAAAAAAAAATTGCAAGTCCGAACTACATATCAGTTGCAATGGCAATCATGACTATCAAGTAAAATCAATAATAAAAAAAATAATAATAATAATAACATTTTTCAAATATTCTGAAACATTAGAACATACGCAACTATAAAATGGTAAAAACTAACTATTGGTACATACATAAGATTGATATACACTGGCACAAGTTTCATGGTGAAAATGAATGTTGAGATTTGCAGTCTTCTTTTTAGCACCAAGCATTCTTTGCACCAGATTGTTATGAACAAGAATTAACATCATGGAGCCAAGCACTTCACAGTACAAAACTTTGTAATGTGTGATTTCAAACCCCCTTGCATCCACTTTTCAAACAAGTTGCAAATTTACAGGTTCAAACTTCCCCAGAATCTTTAAACGTTGGTGCATCAGGATCATAACTCCACAGATCTTTTATCTCGCCTCTTATCAGACCCAATATTACACAAACCCCTGTAACAAAGTGGTTGAGAAAAGCATATAAAAAATTTTGGTCTTTTGTAATTCTTTTCTTAACAAACACAGGCACTATTAAGATTATAATAGACTAATAGAAACCATTCTCACCCTATTACCACCTCTATCGCCATTACCATCTCTACTACCATTGCTGCCAACAACCCATCACAATCAGTATCATTCACTACAAAACCATCACCATAACCATCTGTAATTCCACCACCACGACCATTACAGTCCATAACCATCACCACCATCACCACAACTATCAATCCCAACTGCGACTATTTAAGACCAAACCAAATTTTAAGACTAGCTACAATTACCAGAGCTCCTCAAAAACCAAGTGAACAAAAACTACTTGGTACATTACATTTCTACTTTTCCTTTTTTTGGTTAGTTTTTTGAAACTAACATTATTCAGTTCTAAATTTAACATTACACTTATTTAGCTCTTAAATAAATAAGAGGCTTATAATAGGTCTAAATATGCTTATAACATGCATCATAATTCCCTCCCCCTATCTTTTATTACCAATCGAGAAATTTTCAAAACACTGCGCAAATCTCATAAATACTAAGATAATCACTAAATCATTACCTAGGGTACAAGGAACGAGATAGAGTAGTGCAGGTTGACCATGCCCATCCATCAGATATAAACCAAGGTATGTGAGGAAAAGACCTGCAACCAAAAGCTCCTTGTTTAGTTCCATTAAAAAGACACAAAAATGATATACCAACTAGCTCAAAAGCAAATCTGGGGGGAGAACATTAAAAGTATATCCTTCACCTCCCATTATATAGTATCAAGACTAGTAACTAGTGAGGTAATGTTGTTTGATAAAATAGCACTAAATACATCTAATACTTCTTTAAGTGCAACAAAATAACAGTGACTATTATCTCGCATACGAGTTTGTGGACTCAAATGGAAAATAATCTTAAAAGAGCCTTTGCAATGACTTGTAGAGGAAACACACTATTATATCTGCAAGCTGCAATAAGGTGCAAAGGGATCCAAGGGCCTAGGCAAAAGGAGCAGGCATGCACTTGAAAGAGGTCAAGTGCAACAAACAAATTTTGCACGAGAATTCAAAATTAAGACCAAGCATTCATAAAATTTCAAGATCATAGCACTCATCTCAACTCAACTAGGTTTTAGTTCCAAAGCAGTAGAGGTCAGCTATATGGATCTATTTCCTACATTCTATCAGTTAAGGGTTGCATCTTCAGAAGAATCTAAAAACTATTAAATCCTTCTTTAACAGCAAAGGTCAACTAAGATGATAGCACTTGGGATCTTTTTTGCCAAAAGAATTCAATAATAAATTCCACTCTTTAAAATGACCAATTTCATTGTGGTAGATAATTTTTTTTTTTTTTCAAATTCTGAGCATATCATCACAGATGTTGCCCGGAATTATCCTGTCTTTCCAACCTCCTATATGGAAGAGAGCAGGTGGTAAGCCATACATGCTTCGGGTAACGGATGACTTAGCCTAGAAGCTCTGTCACTGTACTTACCAGGCACATCACCTAACCGCTTACTAATAGGAAAGATAAACACCCGAGTCCCAACACCTTGTCCCATATCAGTGACATTGATGAGTAAAAACAATCATTAGACATCCTTGGTAGACTCCAAATTTGCATACATTTTTGGAGAGAGCGTAAGTAGATCTCATAGTAGATCAGTCTCCCTTCCTTGGTATAGTAGATCTGTCTCCCTCTCTCGGTATATGTAATGTACATAATTGGTTTGCTTTAAAAAAAATTTTGTTTTAAGCAAGGGGAAGATGAAGTGGCTTCCATCACGAGACTTGCAGTATGCTTGGTTGAGAAGAAATGTGGATGGATAGAAAGGAGGCAAAGATAGATTCCAAAGAAAAGACTTGTGCCTTTCTGGTTGGGAGGAAAGTATAGATGGAATAACTCGCATCAATTGTCAGTTCGAGCCCACCAAAATCAATCCACCCACATTGGGTGAAGGGCTATCAGTAGGAAGGAGGCTACCATTTTCTTTTATCTTTCAGATCTACCCTCATTGCTTTGTCAAAAAGGCATATATTAGTGTGGTTCTTAGTCCACAAATAAAAATTAGATTACATAAATAATTTGAAGAAATTATATTACCTCACCAGCTATCTAAATTCTATCCCAAGTATTAGAAGGATAGAATGGACAGTTTTTTATTTTATTTTATTCTTTTTTTTTTTTTTTGGAAGCATCGGGGGAAAAGGGACTCAAAACTCAAGTCTATGCCTAAGTCAGATATACACTTACCACTAGGCTAACCCTGCATGTACAGACACAATGGATGATTTACCCAGTAAAGACAAGTAAATAAAACAGGGTTTGTCTTTGTTGCTTCCTTAATGCTTGCTAGGAGAGTGGAGATCACCTTTATGTTGATTAGAGTGTTTACTAAAAGGCTTTGGATGAAAAACAAATATATGTAGGATAAGTAGAGCAGTAGGTGAGCAGCAATCTAAATTAAATTTGTGGAGGGATCCTTAGGCGACTTCAAGGGCTACTTCCAAATAAGACATTAAATAATGCTGGTTCAAGAAGGCCGTACTCAGTAAAATCAATGTTGTAATGATGATGAGAGTTACAGTGTTTAAAACTCTAAGAACCAAACTCTCAATAGATCTCCATCTGAACTAGTACTCATATATCAAATCTTTGGAGCATTTAAAAAAAAAAAAAAACACTAAAGTTCTCTTAAAAAATAAAAAACAAATAAAATTAAGCAGCTACAAACGTAAAATTTAAAGAAATATCAAGTAAAATTTCCTTTCACCAATATGCGTTTGTTGGCGTGCAGTTAAAAGCTTTAACTTTAAATTCCAATTGAATCCCCTTAATCCAGCCATCCAACACATGCCAATCACTAACATGCCATGATATTCTAATATTGTAGTTGAAAAGAAATCTTCTTATAGAAATGTGATAAAATAATATAAAGAAGTGTTATGTAGGGGTGCTCACCAAATCCATATCCAATTATCAACCACAGAAAATATCCCGTGGACAAGCTTTTCTTATTTGCATTGTCATATCTGAGACAAACAGTGAAAGGAAGGAGGGGGAGTAACATAAAGGGTCAAAAGAATAATTACCAAAGAGAAAACAGTTAGTTCTGTAAACAAACATTTATAAACAGAAAAGGTTAGTTCTGTAACCTCCTTCAAATGACTAAAGATAAAGAAAATATTGAACGCCCTCCATAAAAATTCCAATTATAAAAATTTTACCACTATCCTATCACATATTTTAGCAAGAAAGTCAGAATTACCATTTGAATTCCAAACCCTCCCTTTGGCTGTTAAATTTTTTGTCACATTCTTTTAGGACTGCTTCAAAAAGGGTATTGCTATTTGGCTGTGGCCACAGCCTTTAAAGTCGTTTAAGGATATTCAGACAAATTTGCCCTTAGCCTATTCATAGAAGTTTGGAAAAACTATAATAATTATGACACCTATTGAATGTCCAATGTGAGACAGGGATCTCCACCTCTCTGTTTTATGTCTTATCAATTTTGATGGTTGATGATGTTTCCTGGAATTTTTGGTTAAAAAAAAGCACCCATCCTGAGGCTGAAAACAAAATGCAAGATCCTTGCTCTTATCTTTCTCCATCTAAAAACTCAATGCAATGACAAAATGACACAGATCACTGTGCTTTGCTAGGAAGTGGAACTTTACAAGGAAATTTTATCAGATTCTGATGGCTTGTGGGATTTGCCGTTAAAGCTCTGAACTGTGTGCCAAGCTTCTTCTTTTTTTTTTTTTTTTTTTTTTTTATCAAACACTGCCATTTGATTTCAAAATTACTCTAGCTAGGGAAAAAAAAAAAAAAAAGAGAGAGAAAAACAAACCATACTAGTCTAGTGCCTAATCCATCACTTAAATAATTCCACCCAAAAAATGATTTCAAAAACCCAGAACTACCAAATTTTTTGACAGCAAGGCTTTTGACCGAAATCCATAGACCACATCCATCACTGACCAACCACCAAGGCTTTAAACTTATTTCCCACAATTTTTATTTTTTTCTTTTCTTAATTGTTTCAATTTTAGTAATATGTGAATAATTGTTTCAATTTTGGTGATATGCGAAGAATAGATTTTCTTATCTTTTAGGGCCTGGGTTGACAGATTCCTTCAAAGACAGAAACAGAAAGATAAAATGTTTTAGAGTAAGGGAAAAAGACAAGAGTCCCTTTAGTTTTGTTTTCATATGCTGTCTCAGGAACTGACTAAAGTGTATTGAATTTAAAGCTAAATTTAATAAAGAGTAAATTCGGTAAATCCATTTCATGATATTTTATAGGCTGTAGCAATAGCTGCACCCATTCAGAAAATATATCTTAAACTATTCTGTAACCTATCTTCTGCTTTCTCAAAATATAAAAAATTTTAGATAAAGAAGAGCGCCGCCCCCAAATACAGATTTTGCGTCCATCAGTTTATTAGTTAGAAGTAGTGAGCAACAACATAAACTTTAAAACAGTACCTCCGAGAAAATGATACAAGCAAACCAGGAAAAAGAATGTCCCCAAATCCAATCATGTCATAGCCACCCCAAGGATCAGAAAATCGAGGTATTCTTAAAAGCATGGGAATAGATTCCCCACCACTGTTGTCACCTCGAGCAACCTACAAATACAGAAGTAAATCATAACATAGAAAATAGATATCAAAGAAGTTCTGATTAACATGCCATACTGTAAATAGAAAGAAACATCTTTTTTGACAGAATTATTAATTAGAGAAAATTATGAATGGAAAATGAGTTTAAAATGACGAGCTCATGCATGATACATGCTAGATTCCAAAAAACATTCCAAATCTTTTTTAACACAATCTAAAGGTCCCAGTAAATATCTTTGCTTCCAACAACACAGTAAGTTGCACTAGATATCAACCAATTGGGTAATCGTTGTTTGCCAAACAACTGGGGCCTAACACAACAAGTAAGTTGCACTAGACTCTGCATCAACCAATTGAGTAATTGCTGTTTGCAAACAAATGGTGCCTGATACACAGTGGCATGGGAAATTTAACACCCATATACTAATAGGAGGAAGAGAAAATGTAACATACACGTCAGCACAGTCCCCTTGAATTTTTCTATGAATGTGCAATACATATAACTTCAAAGAAAGGAGGCCATTTCGCAAAACAGTACCGAATTGATATTAGATTCAAACAAGCACAATAATTTCAGATGATGATGTCCAAAAACTTTAGATACATCAGAAGGATGAAATTTCAAATAAGACAGAATGCAAGAACAAGAACGCAAATAAGCAAAATGGTCGAGAGATTGAGAAGTCATAGAAAAGGCCATTACGGTTTCAAATGATCAAATACAATGGTAGAAATCTCTAGCTAACAAATTTCTGCAGAAAACAATTTCATCCCCCATGAACTGTATTTATATCACAGGTACTATTTAAATTGGCTAATGATCTCCAAGTAACTAGATGCAGCATATATTCTTGAAGAAACTACATCAACCTCATAATCAGTCGTAAGAAGAATAAAGTGAACTTTTTATTGAAACATTACCACAATACTGGTGAAAGGAGCAAATGGACATTCCTACAGGACACTCTAACCAGTACTGAGCAAGTCAAATGATTTCTCATGCATTATTAATATATATGCAAATTGTTTGCTCGCTTAATGCAAAATTGATACAATTACAAAAATTAGATTTGCAAGATTTCTCATCAACTGTCATCAGAATAACCAGTAAGTGAATGAAAAATGTTAGTAAAAAATCATTTCAATTTTCCTGTTTTCACTATTTTAATCTCAGCAATTTAATTGAAATTTGGCACAAAGATTATGATTGGATGGTAGTACTTTGGCGTATCAAGAGGCACACGAATCTGTCACTCCCATGCTAACACTATATTAGATTCATAACCACTGAACTTAGAAGAGGCTGGACCCATGAGTAAAGATTTTCTAATACAGTTTCCTGGCTATATGTTTTAGCACATCTAACTGGAAAAAATTTATATATATATATACATAGAGAGAGAGAGAAAAAACAGTTAGTCTTAAACACCTGAAATCAGATTTCTTCATTGTGCCAAAATTTTTAGTCCTGAAAGCAATACTGTGTATATTTCAACAACACAGCCAAACGATAAGGTCAAACAAGTGACTTACAGCAATCATAACGCTCTGGTGGAATATTATTGGGGATAGAAAGACCCAAAAGATGTCATAAACAAATGCGCAACAGAGAAGTACAGCAGCAACCTGCAACATAATAACAATATTAGGACAAAAGGCAAATAGCACCTCATGAATGCATTATAAAACAAAAGCCTAAAGTACCTTAATATTAGGCAATCGAGCCACCTGCAAGACTGTTATCATCAAGCATATACCCTGAGAACAAAAAAGCCATTATTCAGCAAGGAACCAGGGGAGAGTTGAAGTGGTTTAAGTAATTTCATTCCTAACCTCAGCAAGTCAAATATACAAGATACTGCACCAAACCTTTATTTAGTCAGTACAAGAAAGCAAAAAACCTTTTTTTATCTTTTTCACGGACTCCACAGTTTTTTTGTATGGTAAAGATATGCTTTTAATATTATTACTAACACAATGATGAAGGACCAGCCAAAGATTATAGGCGGAATTTTTTGGTGAGGATTTCATAGTCATAACTAGAATTCTGTTCTGCAATAATCACTGGTTTTTATTTTACTTTTCATTGTTATCAGGATTTTCTTTATTAGGACTTGATGACAATATAATGCTCCCTTGCCTAAAGCCAGGAATTAGGTGATGAATTTAAATTGAAGTAGGTGATGAATTTAAATTGAAGTAACCATTCGTTTCCTTTCCTCTTCTTTTCTTTTCCTCTAACATTGTCTTCTATGTTTCATTACATTCCTGCATTCCCTGTACTTCATCAGTGATGTAGAACCCTACAACTAAAATACTTTGATTCAACTAAAAGCCAAATATGCCTGTAGGGTCATCAATCATGTTATACTAGAGTCACGGTTTTAAAAAATGGTTTCAAAAGCAGTTTTGGAATCGGAAACCAGGCAACATAACCAGATTGAATCAGACCATATTGGACTAAATCAGTTACTGTTATCATGAATAATTTTTTCAAATTTTGCAAAATGACTCAAATAAATATTAAGTAAATATTTCAGTCAAATATCATTATAATGTTGTACGTCTAATAATTTAGAGTGACAAATATATGATAAAAAAAACATTTATTACAAAATTTGTTTAAAAAAAAAATTATTTTCAATCACCCATACCGCAATGGTAAATATCGTATCAATAGGCTAAAAATCCAATACATAACGGACAACACATAACTTATCGGCTGATATTTAAAACCATGATTGGAGTACAAGGTAATGCAAGATCTCTATGCAGCTGTGATTTCTATGCAAGATACCATCAGTTTTACTGGCTCCTCCATGCAAGCAGGGTGCATTCTCACTCAACCCCAAGGTGAGATCTCTATCCATCCCGTATCATTTTGGTTATACTCTATAAAGGCTATTAGAGTGAAAAGCAAGCTTTTTTTTTTTTCACCTCACTTGGCTTTCTTAGCTTTCCAGTAGCAGAATTACTCAACATGTTTAAAAAAAAAAAATTGACAAAAACTCAAATGCATGCTTTGTGCACTCAATTTTGACATTAGCAAAGTTCTCTAAATGAATGGTTTCAATTAATAAGAAATGACTAAACAAAAATTACAACTACATTAATCAGACATGTCATGCAGCCATGAATTGCGCAAGACGACAGCCTAATAGTCTTTCTGGCAACTCCACACATTTATATTTAGCTCTAACAAAAGAGTCTTCAGAAGTTCACACTTAACACTTGCAGTCATTTTCTTGCAATATGAAAATGCATTCAAAAACTAACCTGTGGCACATGAACATACACATAAAACTTACAAGAACATCTTGCCCAATCCACGAATATGACGTTCGCCGATTCACAATCCAGAAAATAGCTAACACCAGACAACAACATGCTACAACAAGTGAGACAATAGAAGTTTCCCCCAAAAGAGGTAAATTTGCTTTCTTTTCCATGCAAGTTTTGCATCTTCTGCTCAATAAACAAGAAAGAATGACATGAATGAAGAGTATAATGTCAAGCTATTAGTTGGTAGACTAGAAGCATAAAAGTGTAATCTGCTTTACCTTGCCATTAAAGTTACTATACAATTATGCATGCCCTGAGGAAAAAAGAAAATAGTTCAATAGCACAATGCAGAACCAATTGCTATCATTTGAAAATATTACTAACGCATAACTGAAAAAGAATATATATGTAGAAAAAACTGTTTTAATTGAGTTTATAAGCATTTCATGTCACAGACACAAATTAGGACACAACTCAGCAAATACTTTCCACTTTTTATTTTCTGTTTTTCATATGTCAAAGAACTAGGCCTTAAATAGGAGATGGGCATGGAAATAGATCTCTTCTCCATACATGATAGTGTATGTACATGCATGCAGATGCTATGAAACTTTGATCATGCACAGCTCATCAACAGTTTGATTTGCATTTTTTTTTCCTCTTTTTTTTTTTTTTTTTTAAAAAAAAAACTAGATGTGTATTATTGAATTAAATCTGAAGTGAGAACATCACAAATGAAATTGGGAGGGATTGAAGCTAATAATTATGATTATTAAAGTTCAAAATTTGATGAACGTTGACTATTTGACACCTATAGAAAGAAACAATCACACTTTTGAACTGCTTCAATGGGCAGAGGCCAGACCAGATGAGAGCCTACCAGCCAACTCCCATGCCAGATCAGTCTCTTTGCTAGACAAAGCTTGAGCCAAACTCCAGCTTGTCAAAATATCTTTGCACTAGGCTCAATCAGCCTAGTGCAGCTCCACCTATAGCCCTGTAAAGGGTTTTATATAACGGTTTAAGATGCAGTTTCAAAATTGGAAACCATGTAATGGAATCAAATTGAATCAGACCATATTAGATTGAATCGGTTGCCATTATCATGAATAATTTTTTCAAATTTTGCAAAATGACTCAAATAGATATTAAGTAAAGATTTCAATCAAATATCATTATAATGTTGTCTAATAATTTAGAGTGACAAATATATGATAAAAAAATCATTTATTATAAAATTTGTTTAAAAAATATATTATTTTCAATCACCTGTACATACCGTAACGATAAATATCGTATCGGTAGGCTAAAACTTCAATAAATAACAGACAATACGTAATATATCAGCCGATATTTAAAACCATGCACAGAATTATGCAGCCTGTTACTAAATCTAATTATGCAGCCTGTTACTAAATCTAATAGATGAAAGGAGGTTTAAGCCTTACAGATATGTGGATTCACCATGTTGTAACTCCTAAAATGAAAACTGAAATTGGAAGTGTCTGCCGTATTTTTTATTTATTTTTTGAGAAGAGTATTCAAATATTTATTGACTATATACAGCTAAGTGTTGACCATAGTTGTTACTCAGGCTCAAGGCGCACCAGGCTCATCCCCTTGCGCCTCAATTTGCCAAAAGCGGGCGATGTCACAAAGGCACGCGCCTTGGTGCGCCTTGAGCCTTAGGCAAGGCGCCTTACAGGCGCGCCTTTGTGACAAAATCCTTATTTTATGTATATTTGTATTTTTTTTTTTTAAATAAAGTTTGGAATATTTGGAACAATTGATTTAAGTTTGAAATAACTTATGATAGGTCTAATCACACTCAATTTTTTCAAGAAAAGGAAAAAGGATAGGAAAAGGAATTAGGGCAAGAAGAAGTTGATCCAACAAACAAAAAGGAAAAAGAAAAAGAGAATAGTTGGCTCAAAATCATGGTCAATCTTTCCATTCTTGGCATTCATTCACCCAAACATCTTTTCTCTTACCTTGTTAGGTCATATCTCTTGCCTTAATTTGGGTTATTTTTCACATATTTTGTTTCCAGTCATTGATCCTCTCTACCATTTGCTTTTCTAAGTTTAACTTTCTAAAAGACACAACACTATTAGTTAAATATTTATTCTGATTTCTTGAGGTTTTAAAATCTGTCTATATGAGTTATTATATTAAATTGATATGGACAAGCTTAAATACAAGTCTGAAAAATGTTTAAATAATGAATTAAATTGTTTATAATTTAGAAATACATGATCTTCTTTTGTGTGTGTGTGTGTGTGTGTGTGTGTGTGTGTGTTTTTGTTTGTTGCTTATTAGATTCTAAACTTTAAATTAACTTTGGATATCATTAATTTGTGTCTACTTAATTAACAATCACATATTGCTAATATGTTGAGTTTATTATGAATTAGGCATTCATATTGAAATTTTATTAAAATTCCATCTTTTTGTGCCTCATGTTGCTCCCCTAGGACCCCTTAGCACCTTAGTGCGCCTTGCTCCTTTAATAACTATGGTGTTGACAATCTTTAAAAAACTAGGTCCTATGCATGCCAAGAAAATGAAACAGGCAATTCTGCATCTTAAAATCTAAGAATAAAATAGTCAAGAATGATACACTTTAATTAACATAATTATGCACCACCAGCTGACCCAGTATGTAGTATCAACCATATGACCTGAATACTTTGCTTTGCTAATACTAGAAACTACCATATACTATAAAGGAATCCACAAAATAATTTTGTACCTCAACTCCACCAAGGCAAAAGAGTATAATCAGCAGCCAAACGAACCAACTTGACATAAAAAAATAAAGTAGAACCAGAAAAGTCGATGCTGTGAGGACAAAAACAACTGCACTCTTCGCATTAATATTAATGATTTCTTTCTCAGAATCACCTGCTGCAGAAGCATTATTTTCCTAGCCAATCAAAGGAGAAAAAAAAATATTTAAATACCCTCATTGAAAAACAATTCAAAAAATAATTTAAATTAGGGGAAAAACGCGCACACACACACACACAGAAGAAAAAGAATTCATGCACATGCATACACATCCTTTTACTGGAAGTCTTGATAGAGCAGTGGTAAACATGAGCTGGATCAAGCAATTACTTTCGTAGAGCATTTGCCCAGAACTTGACCCTTACTTCCATAATATACGGCCAAACCAAGGAGAGAACATGACAGCAATAATGAAAGGAATATAAAGAAGGTATTCCTTCAGATAGCATACAACACCATCTCTCATCCACAGTCCCTTGCATCTTTTTTCAGTAGGATTGCGGTCATGGCTAAGATGTTACAAACATCCACGGTTTTAAAAAATAGTCTCCCAATTATATCAGATATAAGTAGCATCAGCATCAGAGGCTTAAGGCACATTGAACAGCTTCAGGAACCATTCAGCAGCACAAGCTAGTTTGAATAAACAAACAAATAAATGAATAAAGGAAACTAGTAGCAGCTCATAAAGAAAGCGATTTTCCATCAAGCATATCAACCAATGCATATGTTTCCCCAGACAGATTGGCCATTCAGCAGTTATCACCCTTAGCAGTCTGGATAAATAAATAAATGGAGGAAACTAGTGACAACTCGTCAAAGAAATCAAAGAAAGATTTGCCATCATTAGGCATATCAACCACTGCATTAATTTCTACCCAGAGATAATTAAGTAATGATAATTAAGTAATTTTGTATTCACCCTCAACATAGCCAGAGAAAGTATCTAGCTAACATTTTTTTTTTTTTTTGTACTTGATCATACACCTAAGGCTTTTAGAGCATGGCATCTACACGCTCATTACCTTTAAGTTGTTACCATAAATAAAAATAAATTTGTATTTTCTAACCTTGATCGTGCATTTAATGGTTTTATTATTTTTCTGCATTAACAAACCCCTATTCCATCAATGCTTAACCTATTCCAAACCCTAATCAAATCATAAGACCTAAATCCTTCCATCAACAATTTCAAATAAATACCCAAACAATGGCCCATCAACTAAACATCAGTAGGCACCTGATGCAAATCAAGCATATATTCAGAACTTTATCATTCCATATTAGGGCACATAAACAAGAGATAATCATATTAATGAACATTGAAAACAGATTTTTCCACTATTGATACTGGATCTTTTTTTCTTTTCTTTTCTTTTCTTTGGTGGAATTGCCACACTAAGCAAAAAGAAGTACTTTCCCATCTTTTAAACACTCTTTTAGTGAAGATGAGAATTCATAATTAATCTTCTGTAAAATGCTTAATGATGCTAGTGAGCATTTTTTGCAGCTAATGCAGGACCAATAGAATCAATTCTTTGGTTAGTTTGCAGAATTTGTTTCTCATAGGTGGAATAAACTGCCTGTAATTAGTGCCCAAAAAAAGTTCTGTAGCAATTAAATTAGTCAGCTTTTCTCAATTCAATTATTGTCCAAAAGAGAACACTTCATTTCTAGGGAGATCATTAATTCACATGTCCAACTTGCTTGTGCAAACAAACAAATTCATGTCTAACTTGCTCATGCACACTATCAGACTGATGTATTCTCATATTTGAGATGCAATTATAATGTCAACTAGTTTAACAACCAACTTTTAACTTTGTAAAATAAATATTATGAAAAACTAGGAAGGCCTATCAGTAAGGACACAATCATAAAATATCAGTAAGGACACAATCACTAAATGGTCCTCCAGAATTTTGCGTACAAATACAGTCACATTAGGAATTCTCCTGGAAAAGGAAAGACTGTACAACGAAATTGATTTGTAAATCCAGCAACAGACATCCCATGGAAGATAATTATAGGGAGTGTAATTCCTATAATGAACAAGAGTTTTGCAAGTTTGACTTTTGCAGGATATTAACTCACATTAAGGCTGCAACAATGCAAGTCCAGCAATAGCACTCAAGTAATGCGCACGTAAGGAGGATACAGACTTAAAAATTCCAGTGTAACTCGAGAACAACAGAACATGACGTATTACCTTTGGTGACAATTCATTATAGCGCTCATCAGTATCCTCAGGAGCAGTAAATTCTGACCAAAGCGTAGCACAAATCACTGTTCCAACAGCCATCATCCATAAGAATATCACTGAATAACTCACAATGGGACGACTGGGTGCATACAATTTAAGTTCCACTGCACAAAGAAAATGCATTATAATCAGACATTATGCATTTTCCTTTTAATTTCATTTGCCTCTATGCATTTCCTGCAAGTGTACGAAATCAAGGAAAAAACAGAGAGAAGAGAACCCAGTTTTAAAAGTTTCAAAGAATGTAACAGCTCGAACTTAAGCATTTTTTTGCCTAATTAACAACAGAAGTCCCTATTGTCCTCCGTCACGTTGCAAGGCCAAGAAGCACATTACCAGCGGCATAGAAGCCAACTCAATATCAGCAGCTGTTTACCCTGTTTTCATGTAATGATTCACATGCCCCCTTCATTATTGGGCAAAAATCTGGGGAATAGTTCATCCTTATTCTATGTTTCTTTTATCTATCTAGTGATCCTTCATCACCTTACACATTAATACTTCCCTATCTAGCTTGTAACCACATAAAGACAATATATCCAAGCTCTTTCGAAGGCCTTGATAATGAAGACAATCACCAGATAAGTATGTGTTTCCAACATAAATAGGAAAATGCTCAACAAAACTGTAAAGCTCAAAGGCTCACCTTTCTGTCCATTCACCATTGACTTGTTCAGATATTCACCAGCTGACTTTGGAATCAACACAGCAGGAATTGTAATACTTGAAGCAGCAGCTTCACAACCCATCTCAGCAAGCTCTAAAAGAATGAATATGTATAAAACAAAATCAAAAAACAGAACCAAGATAATCAACAAAAAGGAATGATATTTGATAAACTCTAGAACATCACGACAATCTTAAATAAATAAAGCTAATAGAAAATTTAAGTGCACTGAAATACAACCTTCTTTATCATTCATCACCAACAAGGCCTTTGCACCTCCAGCCTGTGCAACTTCCGCCTTCACAGTGAAGGCACAGTCACCACGTATAGACATTGCAATAGAGCCAGAAAGCTGCAGATGAGGGTAAAAAAAGGTAACTATAACTATAATCCGGAAAGCTCAGGGAGGAGTTAATGTGACAAACTATGGTGATGCATCATCCCACAAATCGAGCTCAACACTTGTAATAAATACTATGCTGGTGTTAGGAATTTATAGGTTTCCAGTTATTTGAAATTTTAACAAAATTCTTTGTAAGGTTTTCTAAGGTTTACAAGGAAAGCCTCATAATTTCAAATAAACAAAATTGGTTAAGGGGGTAACTAGAACAAACAGGATCCAATCAACATCTGCTCAGTTAATGATATTCCAAAGCTAGAGATGAAAAGTAATTTTCCTATGCTCATGTTATAAGTCACGAGATAAGTTCAATCTAGAATTAATAATTGATAACTAAATAAAAGAGAAAACATTGCAACACCTTTGAAGTGGAACTAGAACAGCAGTTTAAGGGATTTGAGTATGCGGCAGACAATCTGAGACCTTTTTCAGCCTCAGAAGGCAACAAAGCCCCAAATTTTGCAGTTATCCCCGTTAAAGTTTCACCTTCAACACCATTTACCCAGTTTTCAACCTTGACCTGAAAGATTTCATGTCCAGACATAAAATAAATCATTAACTTGTTTCATTAGTGTTAGTCATAAAAAAAAAAACAAAAAAACAAAAAAACAAAAAAAACAAAAAAAAACAAAAAAAACCCAGATGTACAAATAATAATGCAACAGAAAGAAACCTCTGAAAATAAAAGAAAACATCATAGATTCCTTTTCTGCATGTCATGAAAGCTATTTTCATTATCACAAATCCAGTCGCAACGAAATAACATGCTTCATATTCATGATTAATAAGATGTTTCTCTATTCCCTTAAGCATCCAGTCAAAATTCGCACTCTGAAAGAAGGGCTTGCTTAAATGGGTTACAATTTACAGTCACATAAGCACCCCTTCTTTGTTACATAACAACAGATCATCATAGGTTATCATTCGAAAGCATTTAGCCATTCCACAATATCAACCATTGCCTTTTTCCAACAAGCACAAAATATACAGGCATCATACAAGATAGCATTGGGAATAACCTAAAATGTATTTTTTCCGTGGTATAAAAGCATTGCAAAATAAATACTTTATAAGTCTCTGCTTCAGGAAGCTATAGAATTGCAGATGGCCCCAATCCCAAAACGTTTTTGGATTTTTAACACCTTTACCAGGAAATCAATCTCTTAACACTTGCAGGCGTCACCAATTAATCTTCAATCATCAAAAAACCTGGATTGTTAGGCTTGCTGCTGAACAATGAATGAGAAAATGACCAATAGATTCTCTAGACCAGATTGTAAGCAGTAAGAAACCCTTAAAAAGGCAACCATCCCAGAAGAAGCACCCCCCCCCTTCTCTCCCCACAACCCAAACCCCATATTTCCATTTTATCCTTCTTCCCTTAATAAAGTTGTTCCATTTTGCATGTCTTGATGGGTCAAAAAGTTGCAAAATTACACAAAAACCTGAAATACCTATAAAAATTTAAATCTTTTCTTTCTTGTTTTTTCTCTTGTTTCTTATTGGATTGTACATTTCCATCAAATCAAAAGAAATCGTGTCTAAATAACCCAATTTAATCCAATTGACAATCCAAACACACACACATATATATATACACATATTGACAATGTTCGAATTTCGGATCTCACATATTACATATACAAATTACATAAAACTCCGAACCCAAAAACAAAACCAAATTTCCATAAATTGACAAACAAACAATTCAAAAATCAATTAAAAAAAAGAAAGAAAATAATGAATTATTACCAATTTAAATGAATTAGTGCATCCAGGAAACGTGGGAGAATCGTCGTCATGAGAGGCATCGTCAGCGAATGAAAGACCGATCAGAAAGAACAAGAAACAAAATAAGAGAAGAAGAGACGGTGTTGTTGTTGGTGAAGAGAAAAATGCCATTGATTAAAGCATCAAAAACTCAATCTCTCTCAATTTTATTTAAGAAATAAACGGAGAGAGAGAGAGAGAGAGTAATAAGAGGAGAATGAATAGTAATGGCTAATGTCCTTTTTCAGAGAGATTTTATTATTTTTATTATCTAATTATTAATATCTGACAGAGAGAGAAAGGTGGGGATTACACGATAGGTAGGTGTGGTGGCAGGGCACAAGAACTGAGTTGTTATAACAAGTCCGTACTCATGTAATTATTTATTATAAATAGAGTACAAATACGTAAAAGAGTGACTTGTCCGAATAGTTAATACTCCGCCCGTACCTTTTTAGGCCTGAGTTCAAATCCCAGGCTAAATAAATGTAATTCTTTTTTCTTTTTTCAATTAGGCTAATTAGACATTTTTTGCCTTTTTTAATTATTCTTTGTTTATTTTTCTTTTTTTAATTATTCTACTTTTTTTTATTTATTTAAAATATGCATTTAAACTTATATTAATTTTATGTTCTTTTTCATTATTAATAGATAATTAAAATTATATTTTTTAAAAAAAATTATATTAATAGTTGAATTTTTTTATTTATTTAATTGTTTTAATTATATTAGTTTAATTTTATATAAATAACAATTTATTTTTAAAATTTTTTATAGGGACCACTTTTAAGTCTATTTTTTTCTTTTTTATTTGTTTGTAATACAAACAATCAAAATTATGTTAGTTTCGTTTTATATAAATAGTAATTTATTTTTTTACCATATTTCATCTCTTTATTTTGTATTATATTATTATTAATAATTTATTAATGTTATAATATAATAGAGAAGAACAAAAACAAAAAATATAAAGAAAAGAATAGTTTTTTTAAGTCATCCATTCAATAGTATTAGAGAATACAAAAAAGAAAAAAATAGAAAATTTTTCTAATAAGCAAAATATAATAAATATTAATATCAAAACTAAAATATCCATGTATATGGAAAGATATCAATTAAATCATATAATATATCATAACACTCTCCATTGATGTCTTTTATAAAAAATATGCCTCATTAAAACCTTATTAAGGAAAAAACCCTGTGAAAAAAAATCTTAGTGAAAAAAAAAGAGCACATTATTCTTTTAGAGATTTGCGCCATAATACTGTCTCATTAAAAACTTTGCCAAAAAAACCCAATAGGACAAAATCCAGGCTAAGGAAAAAAAGTACATTACACTAAAATCTCCCCTTCATGAAAACATTATTTCTATCAAATATCTCTTAGCCAGCATGCCAATTTTATTGACTAGCTTCTCAAATATTGTTGTAAGAAGTGCTTTTGTAAACAAATTTGCCAAGTTATCAAACCATATACTTAATAATATTTAAGTAGTATCCACATATAATAATTTATTTATAATACTCTCTTAAGATATTACTTGCACCATGAATATGCCTCGTTGAAAACCTTGTTAGAAAACCCAGTGGGAAAAAACATAGCTAAGAAAAAGATTACATTTCATGCACTATTTTGTCATTACACAGATTGTTTCATTAAAACATTTGTCTAAGAAAATTTTGTAGAACAAAAACTTGACTAAGGAAAAAAAATACAATTATATACTAATTCGATCCTCCTGACAGAGACAGATTATAACATAGCATATATTAATCGATAAAATAATGTCATTTAAATACCACACTAAGTAAAGACTTAGTTTATAAGTCTATTACGTTATTACTCGAGCGAATTTGGTGGATATCTCTTCTGGAGCTCATATATATACAAGAATTTGGATGAAATTTATATGTCTACTTCATTACCCTTGATATAACTACCTTTAATTTATGCAATACAAATTGTATTATTCTCAAAATACAATGAAAGTATTTTTTAGTGAGATATTTCAATACCATAAAAAAACTTTATAAAATTATAATACCATCATAAGTGAATACATAGCCAGCCTAAGATCTACCATCATGGAGATTAAGCAAATAACCAATATTCGCATATAGACCAATTTCAAATATGAATCATAATATTAATAGTATATTGAAGATAACTTTTTATACTACTCTAATATTTCTTAGTAAGTGCGGAGCTATACCTAGCTAGGAATTTTGCTCACAAATGCAATTTCAGGCCTGATGTAATTTACAATATATGTAAGTGCCCTTATAACACTTATATATGATAATTCAAGACCAAATAGCTATTTATTATCTTATTTAGGTCTAAAAGGGTATCTCTTCACTTCAAGTGAGAGAACCACTGCTGGTATGTTTAAGGGAAAAAATTTATCCATACCAAGTTGCTTAAATACCTTTTCCACATAAGTAGATTGGTGTATTATAACTCCTTGATAATCGGTCCGTAGGCTAATACAAAATTTTATTAAATTTTTCACTTCGAACTCACTTTTCAAATAAATACATACTTATTTGAGTTTTTTAGGAGTCACACTAATATTTAAATCATTAATATATAATGCAACAATAACATTTACCATTCTGTGGTATTTTATGAATATAAATGGACATAGTGTATTATTCACATATCTTTCTTTCAATAAGAATTTACTCAAACAATCACACCACATATCCATATTACTTTAATATATACGAGGACTTTTATAATTTGATGAAATACATGTCACTTGTTTAACATATATTTATTTCTGTATCTCTAGTCCTTCTGAGACTCTCATATAAATATCATTTTCATAAGGCATATATCAAGCTTTTCTTTAACTGCCATACTAATCGAATAACAGAACATGATCATTTTCATAATAAGAGAATCTTTTTCTCATAATTAATAATAGAACGCGCATAGCTCTATTTTAATCGCCTCTTTCCATGATGTTCAATCATGTTCATGCTACTATTCAGTTATACTTATAGATTATGGATCCAAATTTTCTCTTGAAACAGCAATAGCTACTGTTAAGAAAAATTTATCGTCGACGATAATTAAATTTTTATCAACTCTTTCTCTTATATTACAAAAATAATTGAAATCTCATAGTTTTCATTTATATGATCATCAACTTCAAAAGCCATATCTGGAGGATCTAATTATTCTGTTGTCTTAATCTATGTCTCATAATTAGCTATAGCTTTTTGACTGAGATCTTCCTCTTCGGGAGATTTTATGAGTGACACTGCTTTTTTTTTCCATGGATTTTTATCTTTAGTTGTAATTTACTATCCACGCTTTTGGCATGTACTGAGATTGATTGATTTTCTATTTGCAATTGGAACCGCAACCCTTATTAGGGCAGTAGCAGCTATAATACAAGACTTTGCCACTCTTTTAGCATCTATAAATGTATTTGGCAGTTAAGTTGCAATTGTTGCAATTATGTTATTTTGTGAACTTCTAGTTCATTCTAACTTGTACGTGGATCAAAATTATTTAAAGAGTTTTCCTTCCAATAAATTTATCGACATTCTTTAGCACTGCAGGTACTTTTTTCTCCCTAATATCAAGAAATATGTATCATGAAAATAAATTCTTAGTCTCTTTTGTGAACCCATTATTGCACATTGAGATAATGATATTAATATATTCATAGTACAACTAAAAATTTATGGCTCATATCCTTGTACAAATTTCAAAAGAGAGTATGTATCATATACATAATAGCAATAATGCCAAACCTTTAAGGTTTGATTATTGAACTATAAGTTTAATGTTTGAACTATAGGTTCAATGCAGTATGTTGTACATGTATGCTGGGGATAAAACAATAATGAAATAGATCATTATAATGCACAACTTGTAAAATCCTTACAAATTACTCTTTTAGGGAGTTTACCTAAAATCACCAATATTGAATTATGTCCTCTATATGAGTTGTTGCTCTTTCAAAGTTTTCATAATCTACCAAATAATTTAGAGCATTCACATTAAGAAATGCAATTGTACTAGTGGACATTGTTTGATTATTTCTCATTAGCAATTATTCTTTGCAACCACTAGGAAACAAACAATATTTGTAAATTTTCACTTTTTATACTGCTACTACAGAACCATATACTTATCATAATATCTTTCATAAAGATAAAAACATATTTATAAAAAACAACTCAATATAAATCATTAATTTAAAATCAATGCGAAATACTTAATAAATAATTTACCAACACTTTAAACTAGTGTTTAAATTGAAAACGTAAATCAAACTAAGGTAACTAAAAGAAATACATAATTTTAGGCATTTACATTGCCATCACAATCAAATGATCAATTTTTCCTATAGGATTCTCAAAGAAATCTGACACATCTAAGTGTGTGATATTAATAGAGTCATCACCAAAATCATCATCATTTTTTTGCTAAATTTGCTTCTATATTTTTGTCTTTGTTTTTCAAGGACTCTTGATAGAGATCAATAAGATGCTTTGGTGTATGACAGTGATGAGACTAATGTCATTTCATGCCACATCGATAGCATTGATTTTTTGCATTTTGCTTTGATCCATTATTCTCTTTCTCTTCATGATTCTTCCCCTTTTAGTGGAAAGATGTATTATTATTTCTATGATCACCACGATTGCTATTATTATGATTTCAGCCATAATCTCAACCACGATTATATTTTCATCCTCTTCCTTATCCAATATTACTATATATTGTCTCATTCACTTCAGGGAATGGAGTAGAATCAGTTAGACAAGTTTCATGATTTTTCAATAAGAGCTCATTATGTTGCTCAGCAACAAGAAGATATGAAATTAATTCAGAATATTTCTTAAAACCTTTTTCTCGATATTTCTTCTGCAGGAACATATTCGAAGCATGAAAAGTAGTAAATGTCTTCTTTAACATATCATGGTAAGTAATATTTTCTCTATATAATTTCAATTTAAAACTAATTCTGAAACTACAAAATTATATTCACTTATAGTTTTAAAATCTTGCAATCGTAAATGCATCCATTCATAACGAGACTTTAGAAGGATGACTAATTTATGATGGTCATATCTTTCTTTCAAATTATTCCAAAGGACTAATGGATCTTTAACTGTTAAATATTCAAGTTTCAATCCTTCATGAAGATGATGGCGCGATTTTGTTGAGATTTTTGATTTTCATCTTTGATTATGTCTCTAAGACCCATAGCATCCAGATGTATTTCAACATATAGTATCCATAACAGATAATTTTGCCCGTGATGTCGAGGGCCATAAATTCGAGTTTCATCAAATTCGACATTGTTTATACAAAAATAAGTAATATGTCAATTCGTATCATAATTAAATTAGTCTTTAAAAGACTTGTAGACAATGCATTTAGTTCTTCATGAATATAAAATAATTCTTTAATCTATTAGGATACTAAATTTTAGGATACTTAGTTCTTTAGGAACTTGGCTAAAAATTCTTTAAGAATTTATACCTTAGTTGTTTTTTTAATTAGTTTTTTAGAAACTATAAATAATACTAGTTTATTCAGGAACTAAAATTTGAAATATAGATAGTTATTTATTTAATTAGTTCTTTAAGAACTACAAATAATACTAGTTTCTTCAGGAACTAGAATTTAGAATATGGTACTAGTTATTCGAGAACTATAAATAATACTAATTTTTTCAGGAATTAGAATTTAAGATATGGTACTAGTTTTTCAAGAATTATAAATAATATAAATTTTTTCAGGAATTAGAATTTAGAATATGGTACTAGTTTTTCAGGAATTATAATTTACTTAATAAAAATTAAATAACATCAAATAATAATTTTTTTTCATAAAAATGATAATCAAATTATTATTAAAATAATAATAATAATATATAACAAGAAATGAAAACATATATATAAAACAAAACAAAAACGTTTTCATAATAATATAATATGATAACATTTGTTTTATATGGTAACAAAACAAAAACTTATTCATAATAATAATAAAAAAAATGTTTTGCATGTTAACATAAAAAAAAAAATTCATATCAAATAATAAAAAAAAAACGATTTCATTGTTGGGGAAAAAATATATATGCAAATTTTTTTTATGCCCACATCAAAAAGTATAAAAAAATATATATGAATTGGGATACTAAATTTTAGGATACTTAGTAAAATATCCTGAATTTTCATTTATTTTATAAAATTCTATTTTTGTACGAAAACATATTATTTTCCTTATTAAAGTAAGAATTAGAGTTATATTTTACTAAATTATAAATATCCATATTATTTGAATATGTATTATTAATAGTAATTTTATTACAATATTATATATGTATATTATTATGCTATTATTATAGTTATTGAAGAAATTATATTTTGATAATTGAATATAAATATTACGTTTGATTAATCTGAAGTATATTGCTAATTATATATTTAGTACCGGAAGTTTGGGATTTTATTATCATGATAATTATTGTGAATAAGTTTATTAATTTTGTTATTAGTATGTAAATTATAAATTATTCTTATTATTATTGTTATATATATAACTATGGGTTAATGTTATTATTATTAGTATTATTGTTATTGTTATTATTATTATCATTATTATTGTGTTGTTATTGTTAATATTATTATTATTATTATTAGTTTGTGTATATATATATATATATATATATATATATATATATATATATATATATATATATATATATATATATATATATATATATATATGGAAGTGTGCTTAAGTGTATTAAGTTAATTAAAAGAAGAAGAAGAGGAGGATGTGATTGGTTGATGAAGAGTGAAATGGGGCTATTTGGGAAGGAGCAGGAACGGGGAAAAGAAATAGCAGAGAAGGAGGAGAGAGAAAGGGAGAGGCCGAGAGAGAGAGAGGGTTGCTGGGTGGAGTTCTGGCTGGGGGTGGAGAGCATCGCCACCACCACTGGGTAGAGGATGGTCCGGCGACCTCGAGGGAGGTGGCAGCACCCTGATCAGATGGTGCACGGCGGCGTACGCGAGGAGAGAAGGACCACCGCCACCGAGACTTCAACTTGATTTTTCGGCCGATTCCAGCGGCGGAATACAACGATTTTGGTGTCATTCAACTCCTGAGGATGAGAGCTCCAATTTGGTACCTACCTTGCCCCTTGAGGACCACTAGAGGAGGAGATCGAAAAATGCAAAATCGCACCTTTAGAGGCATTTTTCGGCGGCTGGAGGGCGAGTGACAGCGAGTGGTGACCATTTTCGTGATCCTGGCATCGAGATGAACTTGCTGGTGTGGAGCTTCCCCAGATCCGCCACCAGCAGCGGCGACGCATGGCCGGCCGGCGGCAGTGCATGGCGGTGGCACATGGGGTAGTGCAACACTTCTGTTTTGACGTTTCGGCGTGATTCTCGGCATCCGTATGATCAAAATTTGTGAAGATTAACCCAAAATCCCTGTATTTTAGTTATTAAATAAGTTATTTTATGTTTAGCAGTCTTTAGAATAATTGTTAAGTTGTCGAATATGTCATTGGGTTCAGTATAATTCTATCAAGACCTCGATCAGAATCTCAGTAATCTTTAAATTATATCTAGTTAAGTGTGATTCTTATCCTAATGATGTTCATTGTTGCAAGGTGTCGGCGTCTGGCGTTTTCCTAGTGTCAAGGCGGCATTTCCGAGGAAAGCCAATCAGAAGCGTCGTCAGTTAGATGAGTGATACTCACTAATGTATTATCCTATTTTCATTTACATCTACATTTTTTTATGTATATATATGTATATTATGCACTACTACTGCATATATAAGCATATAACATTTGACTGTGAATGATAACTCAATATTCTATATTTTGTGTTGTATTGTGATTGTAGTTGACAAATGGAGGTTGGGAGGATGTAGTACCACCTAGGAACTTTTGATATGATATTATGGATTTGTTATGATTATGGTTATGATTGGGATTATAATATATTGAGAAGATGAGCTATGACTGGTGTATGCTGGTCAGGCCTGCTCATCGCCAGGGCCACTATCAGTCAGGTCAAGGCCACCTGGTACAGACTAGTGCTGGCTGGGCCCATTAGACATAAGAGATGGATTATTGGATTCAGAGAGCTAGTATGAGGGGATCAACTCCCTCTATTGGGTATTAGTGTGGTACTGTGGACCATATCCCAATCTTGCTTGATTGTATGATTTGTCTGTTTCTGTGACATAGTACATAACATGTGCATTAGAGTCTATTTGTAGGATACCAGTTTAATATATTAGCTGGTATCATTCATTGAGTCGAACGCTCATTTCTATTCATTTCGTTATTTTCAGGTCAAGGAATGAGCTTGTGAAGAAGTTGTAATTGAGTAAACTGCCAACTTCCCTTCGGCAGTAATTTGTAACATTGAGTATTAAGAATTATATGTAATATGTATAATTGTAAATATAGCTCTAGAACTCCGCAATGTTATACTCTGTACTTGTACATTGTTTATTATTCAGTTATGTACTTAAGGAGTTGAAATCTGTTGTTAAGCAGAACTTTTTGTAGTTTATTTTATCTATGAGATAAGCAAGTTATTGGGCCATTAAAATTTTATTGTATTGATATTTATTTGAATCTGCTTAACTCAATTGGGCCCATAGCCCTTTTCAGTTTTGGGCTTCTGTTGTGTGTTTTGAATTAGACTTACTACAGGCACTGATAGCCACGTGCATTTCCCGTGTCCTAGTGTCGGTTATATGCCCTTGAGTCTGGGGCGTGACACTTAGTTCTTTAGGAAATTAGCGAAAAATTCTTCAGGAATTTATATCTTAGTTGTTTGTTTAATTAGTTTTTCGGAAACTATAAATAATACTAGTTTTTTCAGGAACTAGAATTTGAAATATAGATAGTTATTTATTTAATTAGTTCTTCAAGAACTACAAATAATATTAGTTTTTTTAGAAACTAGAATTTAGAATATGGTACTAGTTATTCGGGAACTATAAATAATATTAATTTTTTTAGGAATTAGAATTTACAATATGATACTAGTTTTTTAGGAATTATAAATAATACTAGTTTTTTCAGAAATTAGAATTTTAAATATGGTACTAGTTCTTCAAGAATTATAATTTACTTAATGAAAATTAAATAACATCAAATAATAATTTTTTTTCATAAAAATGATAATCAAATTATGATTAAAATAATAATAATATATAACAAGAAACGAAAACATATATATAAAACAAAACAAAAACGTTTTTATAATAATATAATATGATAACATTTGTTTTATATATTAACAAAACAAAAAGCTATTCATAATAATGATAAAAAAAACGTTTTGCATGTTAACATAAAAAAAATTCATATCAAATAATAAAAAAAAAGATTTATTGTTGGAGAAAAATGTATATGAAAATTTTTTTATGCCCACATCAAAAAACATAAAATATATATATATTTTATTTCATTGACACAATAAGATAAATACATCTCGAACATATATGCGTATTAAGCCATAAGCATATATCTTTTTGAGAACATATATGATTCATATGTCATTCGAGATAAGGAAAAAAATAACTTGAAAAAGTTTTAAAAAAATGATATAACAAATTCGTGCTGATAACGTGTTATAAATATAATGGAGAAGAACAAGAACAAAAAATATAGAGAAGAGAATAGTTTTTCTAGATAATCCATTTAATAGTATTAGGCCATTTATATAGAGTATAGAAGAGAAAAAAAAGGAAGTTTTTATAATAAGAAAAACACATTGAATACTAATATAAAAACTAAAATATTCATTTATATAGAAAGACATCAATCAAATCCTATAATATATCATAATAATTAATGTACTTTTCTTTTTTATTTTATTTTAATTTTAATTTTAAAATTAAATAAAGTATATATTTTTTTACGAATATAAATTATATTCAACGAACCTAATATTAATAATAGATAAATATATATTTTATAAGTAATGAATATATACTTTATAAGTAATGAATATATACTTTATAAAAAATAAACATATATTTTATATTTAAAAATGAAATTCTATTGTTAAAAATAAATTATATTACAATTTGAGTTATTAAATATTTTATAATAATTATTTTAATTATAATGATTTAAATATATCTAATTAAAATTATAACAATTATCATATGGGAGAAACAAAAATAATTTATATATTTAATTAATTGATTCAATTCCAAGTATTGAAACAAATAAAAAAATGAAAAAAAAAAACACCATTTAATTTAAAAAATTTTGTAATCCATTTATGTTTTTTTGGAATGTTGGAGACCCTAGAAAAAAATCAAATAATGAAAAAAAAATCAAATAATAGATGAATATATACTTTATAAGTAATAAACATATACTTTATATTTAAAGATGAAATTCTATTTTTAAAAATAAATTATTTTATAACTTGAGTTATTAAATATTTTATAATAATTATTTTAATTATAATGATTTAAATATATTTAATTAAAATTACCACAATTATTAGATGGGAGAAACAAAATTAATTTATATATTTAATTAATTGATTCAATTCTAAATATTTAAACAAATAAAAATGAAAAAAATAATTAGCACTTAATTTAAAAAAATAAAAAAACCTAATTATTAATATAATTTTTTCTTAGAGAAATAAAATAAAATAAATATAATTTTAATTGTGAAATATTACAAACAAATAAAAAAAGAAAAAAACATATAATAACTGAAAAATAGAAAAAGAAAAAAAGCCTAGGAATTGAATATGCACCAATCAGTTTACAAGGTAATCCATTAACCAATTGCACCATCAGTCTTTTATATATTTTTGTTACTTATTTAATATTTAACATGTACTTTAGGACCATAATGCAATATGAAATAGGGTCTATAATATAATTTGCCATAAGGATTAACTAACACTTTCATGGTAAGTATCATATATATATACACTATATAATAAAACCCTTGCAATAATAAACAATGAAATCAAAATTGATTTCAGGAGTAATTTTGTCATTTTCATGTTTCAATGGTTGGATAGATTGGTCTTTTCGCTTAAATGTTGTTATGTTTTGGTCTTTTCTAGCTCCTAATCAGTCTATGAAAACAACATCATTTTCAATGGTTATTTTGGTATTTTCAGCTTTGCCTACTGCTGTCTCTTCTGCCTGCTTTGTCAATATTTTATCCTTGCTAAGCATATAAACGACTAATAAAAATGATGTTGTATTATGGGGTTATTTATGTCTTTTAGATTTCCTTTCTTTTTTATTAATATGGAAGGAATAACCCTTAAGGAAACAAAAAAAAAAACTCGAACAATATATTGTCTCATATAAGTTACTTCACAAATATCATGGAGAATGAGACTATAAATGTCACGAACCAAAACCGAAGGCATATATCTCATAGGTACTTCCAAATAATAATTCCATTTTGTTATCCAATAAAATTCTTTTTCATACCAAAAATCATTACTTAGTCTACAATAGCTTTAAATGAATGTATAACAAAATGAGTTTGCTTAACCTATATGTCTAGGGTGTCTTTTGAAATAGAATAAATAATTGATTTGATAGTTTGTAATTTAGTAAAATGTCAGGCTTACTATGAATAATTGATTTGATAGCTTCAAATGAATGTATAACAAAATGAGTTTGCTTAACCTATGGATCCAGAGTTGTCTTTTGAAATATAATAAATAATTAATTTGATAGTTTGCAGTTTAGTAAGATGTCAGGCTTACTATGGGCACTGGTAGCCATGTGTATTACTCGTATCCTAGTGCTAATCACGTGCCCTCGGGTTTCGGTCATGATAATAAATACTCTGCTGGGGATCCATAAGTACATGAGAACCAATTTCTAAAGAAGCCCTATAATGAGCTAGCCAATCAACACAAACATTTGCCTCCCTCCCTATAAACATGATAAATCCTCACATTCCAAAATTGTTACAATAAGTATTTAGCTTCATGAACTTGTGAACCCTTAATTTTGCACCCTCCAGCATGTGTTTGAACTTTAGAAGTACTTAGACTTGGTGAATAAACCTTCAAAAACCAAAAACTCTCAAAAAGGGAAAATCAAAACATTTCTTTTGACATTTGAACTCTTTCAAATCATCTGAGATTGAGTAACGAGTACAACGCAATTGGAATTGTGAAAAACAGATGAGAAACAAGTGAGAACGGGTGAAAAAAAGAAAAGCGAGTGAGCCAGCATGGTTGCCGCATAGCTCTGCGGTGCCGCAAAGCCTTCTACAGCAGTGCCTTAGAGGCTTATGCACCACCTCGAGTGTGTTTTTGCTTTCCACATTGGAAATTAGTATTTTTTATGCTTCAAACCTCCTCCTATATATAGAGGCCCTTTCCGCACTTCTAGACACCAACTTATAAAATTTAAAAAGCAATAACTTCAAGCAAATTGCTTTACATTTGCTCCTTGCTTGGCAAAGCGAGTTAGGGGGTTTTTCTTTAATTCTTACCCGACTAGTTTAAAGCTTTCCATTGGCCTATTTGAGGCAAGTCTCTTGCCCAAGGATCGTGTCCACTGCCCAAGGCTAGTCGCTGCTCGCCGTTTGAGGCCAGTTGCCACCTACCGTCTAAGGCTATCCGTAGCTCGCTGAGGCTAGCCACTACCTGCCTTTCAAGGCCAGCCATCACACAGCCATCTGAGGTTAGTTGCTAGCCATCCGAGGCTAGCCGCTGCTAACCATCCGAAGCTAGCCACTGCCAACCATCCAAGGTTATCCGCCGCCCGCTATCCAAGGCTAGCCACCACTCACCATCCAAGACTAGTTGTTACCTGCCATCCAAAGCTAGCCGCCGCCAGCTGTCCAAGGCTAGTCACTGCCCGCCATCCTAAGCCAGCCGGCTACTACCATCTAAGACCAGTCTATCATCCACCATCTGAGGTAAACTTCTTTTCTTTTAATTTTTTATTGTCTAAATTTCCTTGCCTCTTTTAGTTAGTTAATTAAATTGATTCATTTAGGTTGCTAGCTAATCAACTCGGTAATCAATTAAATTAATTAATGAACTCAACCCTCTTTTAATCAGTCAATCAAAACATGATAAAGTGGCTAGGCTAAATTAACCCCTTCGCAAGAAGGGAGAACTGTGTGGGTTCTGATTCCCATTCAAAGGGATACATAGACATGCTTGGTTCAGGCATCAAATCCAACTAAAATTAACCAACTCTCCCTCCTATCACCTTCTTCACTTACTTTTATTTTGCTTTCTTTTAGTTAGTTATTAGATTTAGTTTGGGGAATGTGTGGCTTCTCTATAACCCATAAGGGCTAGAAGAGGTATCCTTAAGTTTGGATTTCATTGTCATATTGACTCTATTTTATTTTGAATTCTAATTGTGTATAAACTTTATGGATTGAATGATCATGCATATTATAAATTGTTCGTGCATTTTAATTATTCATGAAATATATTTTAAGTTACTTTTATATTACTTGGCCAAACTTATTTTGTTAAAATAAACCAAAAACCTAGTCTCCGAATCCTCTTTGATTTCGAGGTTAGTGATCTTTTTCCTTTGGTTAATAATTAGAGTCAAATGGATTTTTTCCTTATATTTTCCCAAAAAAATTAAATTAAGATGGCGACTTGAAAGGTTACTCCTTTCATTCCTAATAAAGTAGCTAATGAGGCGCTTTCTCTCGCGGGTGCAGGAGGAAGAGGCACAAATTTACAGCCTAGATCACACATTCAATGTGTGAGCACACAATCTACATACACAAATGTTAAGTCAAAAGACACTAGTCTAATGCTAGCTTAGTTTTGAATTGTTTTTTTAATTTGGTAATAAAAAAAAATTTTAGTTTGGATCAGCTCACCTGAAAATTTGGGCTAAGCCAAGCCGGCTCGTTGGTTACCTAGCCAGTTTGGCATATTCTCCATTGGGTCTTGCTGTAGTGAGTTTCAGCCTTGCTTTGGACCAGCTTGCCCTTTAATCCCTAGTTTTCCTTGTCTAATCGGCCGAGCCCAGCCAGACGACAATGGATGTACCAATGCTACCATTAAACTAGGAAGGTAGTTGAATGGAGCCCATCATTCAATACATTTTAGAGGGGATATTGTCAAATAAGAATGTAAAAGCTCAGTGGATTGTAAAAAAGGCAAAGAAGTATAGCTAGTACAAGGGTGATCTCTATTAGCAATCTAAAACATGCCCATTCTTAAAGTGCATTCAAATCAAAGATGGAGATTATGTTTTGAGAGATATCTATGAAAGGATGTGTAAGGCTCATGTCACATCCCAATTTCAGAGATATGATGATCCTAGAACATAGGGAGACATAAGGTCACCCACGTTCGTAGAACCCACTTATGCATATATAAATACTGTCTAGGATTGTACCAAAATCTCATACATTGACCATTAATAAAAGGAAACCTTAATTTGTAGAAAAGGAGTTTAAGAATACTTTAAATACAATCCATAAGAAAAAAATATTTAAGACTCCAAATAAATCATCAAAGGAATAATATTCCAAAAAGAAACTCCCTAACAAGAACTCCCAGAGCATCTAAAAGAGACTCTTCATATCACAGTATCATAATAAACTTGGACAAGAAAATTTCCCAAGCAGAATAGATTGCTTGAGCTATCACCTTGCCTCCTTATAATGCTCACCTGGAACCACATAAGAAAATGGATGAGATAGATGATCTCAATGAGTAAACAATATGGCTTATACAATAACACATATCCCTTAGAAAGGGTTCATAGATCATGGCTTATAGTTCATAGTTTGCAACTTAGTAAGGTTCACAGAAATCACACTTATTACTTATCATATAGAGAGTAAAGGTTGTTGCCATATTCACTGGAACACATAAAGGAGAGGTGGCCTCAAACTAAATTCCAACTCCTATCACTTAATAAACGTAAAGTTGATCAGGTCCCATGGCTAGAATTGCCCCTTCTAGCTGAGGTGGATTCTTTGCCCCTATCCATTGGGTTAAGACCATATGCACAGGTTCCGATAATTTCCTACATCGGCACGAGGATTTTTGCATAAAAGGGTTCATAGGTACCATAACTAGAGCTAATGGCAATCACTTGTAACAATAGCATTGAATAATGCAATCACATGTAACATAATAACAATAAATGTTTAGCTTATTTAACAGAGGATAAGCAATAGTGTGGTTCCAGAAATAATATTAGATAAGGCAACAATCACAAAGGTTATTTCTTATCATTAAATAAACAATAACATTTTCGGACCAATTGTCCTTTGGCAACCTAAATTAATAAAGAAATCATATAATTAGAATTGATAATAACAAGGAACTTGAGTTTCAAGAATTTTAAAGGTTCATATATTATTGTGAATCCTTAATTTTACACCTCATCATTCGGCTGCAGCTTGACATCTGCTAAGTTTAGTACATTACATAGAGCCAACACGGCGATCCTGCTGGCAGGTTAGAGAGCAAGGATCAAGGGGACAGCACGCCCAGAGCTAAAAATGGACTTGCAATCACTTTAGTATGAGAATACTTAATTTTTCAAACACTGGTACTTTTTTTACCCTGACCGGACCTTTTATATCAGACAGTATTTTTCCAAAACTGACCAGATTTTCTCCCTAACTAATTGCTTAAATATTCTAAAATTAATTTTAAACTTATCGACACTAACCGATTAATTTTTTGAGCTCTGTAACTCCAAAAAACTGATCCGAAAGTTTAAAAATCTTACCGAGCGAAAAAGTAAAAATTCAGCCAGCACGCCTATTGAGGCACCAGTGGTATCAACTCCGGCTTGGGCGATGCCATCGCCCCTGCAGGCGGTGTGCCACCCAAATGGCTAGCGGAGTCGCCCAGAGGCCTGATGGTGCTGCCCAGGCCTCTAGTGGCGCCGCCTAGATTGCCCGTCTACAGTCCCCAAAATATCCCTCAATCTGATTTTTTAGTTTTTTTTTTCTAACTCTACCCTTTTGGTTTTTTCACTTTTCCACTTCCTAAACTACTCTCACCCACTCTTCTTATAAATACCCCCCTCCACTTCTCATTTATCGATATCCTTTGAATTTGAGTATATTGCTATTTTCAAATTCCTCTCTTCTTTTCCTGCCAATCACTCTTTAATTAATTAATTACCTCACCCTAACCAAGTTAATGAATATTTTTAATTAACTAAAACTCTTTTTTAATTAATTACTCAATTAATTAATTAATTAATCTTTTTAATTAATGAATTAATCATTCTTTTTTCAAAAATCATGCATTTTTCTAAAATCAAATTAATCATTTTCCTTAATTCACCTTTCCTCCAAATTAATTAATTAATCTTTTTAATTAATTAATCAATCCATCTTTTTCATCACATTAATTAGTTAATTAATCATTTTAATTAATTAATTAATCTCTCAATCAATCCAATCGCCCGGTCCCGATAAAACGGAACTTTGCTCCGATAAAATCCTCTGCCTACCAAAAGCAAAGGTATCAACCTTTTTCCTTCAATCTCAAAGCACCCAAACCAAAATCAATCTAATCAACTCCTAAACCCCTCCACTTAATTAATTAATTAATTTTCTCACCCAAGCCTAGTTAATTAATCCTTTTAATTAACTACAAAAAAATCTTTTTTACTTACAAGCTAATTAATTAATTAATCTTTTTAATTAATTAATTTTTTTAATTAAATCAAAAAAATCTCTTTTTAAGCTCATCCCCTATTTTAATTAATTAATTAATCATTTTAATTAATTAATTACTCTTTTTTTAAATTAAATCAAAAATCTCTTTTTCAACTCAACCACTATTTTAATTAATTAATTAATCATTTTAATTAATTAATTTACTCATCTATCTTTTTTTTTTATCATTAATAAACTCATTTTGTCCGGTTCGATAAAACGAAACTTCATTCCGACAAAACACTTTTTCCATCTCATCCATCAAAATCCAAGGTATTTTCATCAAACTCAAACCAAAAATTATTTTAATCAATTTCTTTTAAATTAAGCTTATTTTCCTTATTTTTCTTAAATCAATTATCTTTTTACAATATTTGTAAGGGAATTTGTGGTCTTCCTATAATCCTATAAGGGTTAGAGAAGGCATCCCATTTTTCTATCAATGTGATTATCTTGATTAAGAAGTGATCATGTGGTTCCCCTAAATCTCTAAAGATTAGAGGAACACTCTCCTTTGTTTGTAAATGATTATTGTTTCATTAATTTTTATGCATCCATTTTATGCTATATTCATACATTTTATTTGCGATTATTAATTTCATTCATGAAATCAATTTTCAAGTCAAATTAAACTTAAGAGCCAAATTTAGATTATTTAAAACAAAAAACCTAGTCACCGAACTCAACCAGGTTCGAAAGTTAGTGATTTTTATCCTTGCACAAATTAATTTAAAAATTAATAAAATGGAGTCAATTTGGGTTTTTTCCTTAATATTTTTCCAACTAAATAAAATTAAGGTGGCGACTCTTAAAAATCATTTTCAAAATCAATCAAATTCGAACCTGAGAGTTCTATCATGAGTTTAAACCCGAATGAGCATCCCGATTCCCCCTAGGGGACCTGGCCGGTGCTTGGGCAAGACCTCACATTCATGAAATCAATTTTCAAGTCAAATTAAACTTAAGAGCCAAATTTAAATTATTTAAAACTAAAAACCTAGTTCCCGAACTCAACATGATTCGAAATTAGTGATTTTTATCCTTGGGTAAATTAGTTGCAAAATTAATAAATTGGAGTCAACTAGGTTTTTCCTTAATTTTTCCATTTAAAATAAATTAGGGTGGCAACTCTCAAAATCATTTTCAAAATCAACCAAATCTGAATCCAAGGGTTCTATCGTGAGTTTAAACCCGAATGAGCATCCTGATTCCCCCTAGCGGACCGGACCGATGCTCGGGTGAGGTCTCACAATCATGATAACTTATACTTAAAACATGGACATAATGTTTACTCAACTTATGGTTCTTTAGCTCCTAATGCCTGTAGCCCTTGCACTTCTAACAATCCTGAAGCTCTAATATAACATTATAATTCAATACTTAGCATTTACTTAATATCATGCTATCCTATCCTATAATTACCCCATGCATATATATCATTCACATATACTTGGAGTTGCACTTAGAAGTGCACTCATCACTTGCATATAACATATTGACTTTTAAGTCTTACACACTTTGCCTTCTTAGGCTCACATGAAATTACATAATAACTCATATCAAGACTTTTCTAAAGCTAAACACAATATATCATTATCTTAATATCAATTTAATTTAACTTCCAACTAAAGCCAAACACAACAAATCATAATCTTAATATTAATTTAATTTAACTTTCAACTTGGCACACTTAATACTTTCCATATACATCAACTTGACAAGTAAGCCTTGAAAGAGTCATACTTATCTCCTTTGACCAATTCATACAATCAATCCTATAATCAATTTAAGATCACTAATTACAATTAACAAATCATAAAACTTAATTCACATGTCACTTAATCAAATACACATATTAATCAATCATAACAATTAGGGTTTTGGAAACCTTAGGTAAGCCGAAACACTCTAAGTGTTTCCTTGAGCTACTCCTTCAACCAACATGCAATTAAGTCATGTATCATTCATATTCACATGTGAACAATCATTAAAATATATCTTACAAAAATTATAGGCCTTAGGATCAAAATTTCAAGGTAGGTTGAATCTATGTTGCCATGAAAAACCATGAATTTTCTTGCTTTTCACACTTTATAATTACAGTAATATGTAAACGCATTATTTAAATCAATATTTTTCATGGAAACATAACAAAAATCAATTTAGAATGCAACAACATACAAATTGCCCCCTATGAAGAACATATGCAAGCAAATTTCAATTTTTAGGTTTTAGGGTTCACCTTTGATGGATTTGCGAAGAAAGAGTTATGTTTATGGTTGGAAATCAGTTTCTCCTTCAAAAACACAACCTAGGCCAAATTTAATAAGAAGAAAAATAGTAAATATATAGCTCCATATAGATTTCTCATGATTAGTTTCATAAAAATCAAATAGTAGCTCAAAAGATAAGGAAAACTTACGAAAAAGATTATAAAAGCGCAAGGTTTGGAGGCACCTTATGAATTTCGGTTGAGAGAGAATTTTGAGAGAAATTTCTATAAAAAAAATGATAAATAATAGAATGGAGCTACCACAACAAGGGAAGGCCGAATTTTAGGTTATTATTAGGGTTTTTAGTGCAAAATTACAAGTTTACCATTAATGAGTTAGGTTATAAGTGTTTTAGTGAGTTGGGCCTTTAATCTAATTTATGGGCTGATTATAAATAATTAAAAAATAAAATATTTTGCTTCATATTTTCATTAAAATCCCCCCAAAAATATTTAATTAAAAATATTTTAGAAATACTCATAAAAATTATTTTAAGCTTAAAAATCGCTTTGTACATGAAAATTCATTTTCTATGCAATAAATCATTTTTTGCTTTTGCTCTTCACATAAATTACCTATTTCATATCCAAAATCCATATTATGCATATTTGAAGTAATCTAGCATGCCACTTACTCATTAATCATATAACACATGAATTTTCAGAAAAGCACATACTTTGTCATAGTAGTTTGAAATCAAGCAATTTTGTCACAAAACTCCTAACCCAGATATGGGTTGTTACAGCTCAGAAGGTGAGCTCTAGCACTGCCAGAATAGTAATGTTGTAGGGATACTACCACCATAAAAAGAGATGCAATAATGTAATCAATGCCAAAAGCATGCACTAGTTCCTAGACGATCCTCTAAGGAGCTTGCTCTTCATTAGTTGTGCATGGCCCTTTTAACAATGGGACGTTTTGGCCCATTTCCATCATTAATTTGCTTGGCCAAGTCCCTTGTATGGCCATTGACTTCATTAAGTGGATTAAAGCCGACCTATTGGTCAAAATTACCTAGAAGAATGTCACTAACTTTTCTTTAAGTCTATTTTTTGCAGGCTCGAAATCCCAAAAACCATCATTTCTTATAATGGCAAATAGTTTGACTATGCATAATTTAGATCTTGTTACAGGGATCATCAAATCAACTTGAGGTTCAATTTAGTGGCTCACCCACAAACTAATAGGCAAAATGAAGTGGCGAATCAAATTATTTTACAAGGCTTAAAGAAAAGGGTAGATAACAAAAAAGGAAAACAGGCTGATGAACTGTATAAGATATTATGAAGCTACCAAACCACACCATAAGAGCCTATAGAAGAAACACCATTCTTCCATACTTATAGTTTCAAAGTAGTGGTACCTATGGAGACCAGCTTACTAACCTACAAATAGAATGGGCTAGGGAAGTTGATCAAGAAATGGAGATCAAAACTAACCTAGACACATCAAAAGAAAGAAGGGACCTAACATATGAAAGAACAACACCATACAAATAGTGGGTAGCTTAGTATCATAATCATCAAGTTAAAGAGAGGATCTTTAATGATGGTGATCTTATCCTTACAAAATAAGAAATTTTCAAAGGCGAGGTAGGAGATGACAAGCTACAACCTAATTAGGAAGGCCCTTATAAGATCACCAGTGTCATAGGGCTAGGTGCATACAAGTTAGAAGATTGTTTCAACAAAATCCTACCTCGAACTTCAAACTCAGACACCTTAAGGGCCTATTATCAATAACAAATCAATCATTTTTCATCTTTTTTGTCTATGTACTTTGTTAATCTCAATTCTTATTACTTCAATTACCTAAAAGGCCATGTATATAAATCGTCAATTATATGAAATATTTCTAAATTTTATAAACCTGGGTGAGCTTTAGCCCCAGGGTTCTCCAACTATGTCCATTTATACATTAGGGTGATAAAAAAGGCAATAAATCTCCTAACTCCAACTTTAATACGAGGGGAAAGATCACCATAAATGATTGTACAAAAGGCAAACTATAATTTTCCTTTAAAAAAAGATCCCCATTATCAATTCGCCCAATTATCTCTACTAGATAGTGCTACTCTAACTACTCTAATAAAAGACTGTCATTGATGAATCTCCTAAAAGGTGAACATGAATTTCATTTCAAAGTAGTTTGTCTTCATTGATAGTCTCAATAAATAAGTCTCCAGAGTAGGTGAACTAAGAGTTCCCCTAGGACTTCCTAAATACATTCAACAATTATCTTTAAAAAAAAACTTTATTTCATAAAGATCACCATACTTTATTTCATAAAAGATCACCATACTAAAAATAAAATTAGAAGATCAAAAAAGAAAAAGCAAATAAGAGATCAAGAATGAAATAAAGTTTTTGTTAACTTGTTTAAGAAATTTACAAAAATAGAGGTACATAGAGATCATTCTACAACATCATATGTAGGTTTTATGTTTACAATGCTATAATCGATAATGAAAGAGGAGGATTGGATGATTTCCAACTCTAGAACCATCAACAGCTGGATTGGTTTCACCTTCAAGAGGGGTAGAAGGAATAAGAAGATCTTTAGCAGGTAGAGGAGGAGGATCATTCTCATTTGTAGTAGATAAGGAAAGATCTTTAGTCTCCTTAGCATCTCCTTCTAAATTGATGTAGATCTCATCCATGAAATTGAAGTTAAGATGGGAAATTTCTTTAGAACTTTAGCCAATACCTTATCTTATTAAGAGATAAGCTTTTTAGCTATCATCTCAGTGTCTTTCTCCTTGGCTAGCCTTTCTTTCTCTAATTCCTTAGTCAAACACTGAACATCCCCATTCAAGATCTGGATCTCCTCCTTTCTCCCATCATGCTCGAATCGCAAAGAAGAGACTCAACTGAGTAGCTCGAACTCTAAGTTATCATACTTTGCCTTTTTTTTTCCTTTAAAGCCAATCGGTAATTCTCCCGAACCTTCTCTAGTTTGGTAGAGAGCTTCTCCATTTCCTTTTTTAAGTGAGTCCACTCAGCCTTCAAGTCATCCTTTTAAGTCCTCATCCACTAGCAAAGCTCATAAAGGTAGCGGGAGGTGTACAACAGTTCGGAAATAAGTTAGTATATGAGCTATAAAAACATAAGGAAAAATAGAAGAGATTGATTACAAATATTAAAAAGATATATACAGGCCAATCCAGCATACTAGGAATTAGAGAGCTCGACCATAAGCTTATCATCTGTAGAGAGTTGAACTGCCTTTATGATGTCAATAATGATGGTGCAATCGTGAACAGACGCTCTTCACCATATTTCTTCTCCGCAGCTACAGTAAAGTTTATAAGCTCATCTAATGAAAGATCCTCCACGGCAAGGTGATGCCTCTTCATTAGTCGCCCAATAGCACTTTCAACATAGACCTTTTAGCACCATCTTAATAGCTTTTGATTTTTGAGGATTGATAGGGATGATTTCTTTAAAAGTAGGAGGAGAAAGATTTATGGGCAGTTCCTTAGGCCCTGAACTTTTAGCAATGCCTTTGGCCTTGAGCTTATCTTTACAATAAAAAAAAAAGGAAATATTAGGCAAATTGATAAAAATATACATAATCATAAATAAGGCGAACTGTGGCTAGTACCAGCAGAAGGGTTAGCAGCTTTAGGTTTGGATTTTGACTTTGTTTCAGTGAGATCTCCAAAGAAATAATCATTAAGGAGCTCTAGACCCAAAAGAGGTAATGCTAGCAAGGACGATCACACTCTCCTCTTCTTGAGGAGATAGATCAGGTAACTTATTCGAAGGAACTATGGTGGGACTCTTCACTCAGGAGTTTGGGAGATCACCCCAGCCATCCTTATAGGACATTATGAAGAACTTCTTTTTCTAATTCTTAAGGGAATAAGGCAAGCAAATGATCTTTTTCTCACTTTAGAAACTGAAGTGGTCAAACCCTTTTTTCGCCACTAAAGGGTACAATTCCCTTATTACCATACCAGTGACCTCAAACTCTTCTAAGTCCCTTATGATCCTAAACTTGACCAGCACCTTCCAGGAATTCAGGTGATGTTAGCATATCAGTATTTTGTATTCCCTCAGTGCATTGGTGGACAATTTATGCATAGGAAACCCAAGGCCATACTTTAGATCTTCTAGGTAGACCATTCTTTCTAGATCACCAAGGAAGTTGAATAGTGAAATTTCCCGATTCAGGAATCTTAATACTATGCTCCTCTAGAATTTTATACTTCACTATGACTAATAGTAAATGCTTAGGTGACAACTCATAAGAAAACCTTTCTACTCCCCTCATAGGTTTGGGATTTTTATGTTTTTTTGGTAGATTTGGAAGGTATGAATTTTTCTATAAATCATATAGCCTTACTCATAGGATGGCTCTTAGCTAGGGGTGCATTGGTAGACATAGCCGCCTATCAAGATTGGGCTAATTCATATATATAGATGGTCTCGGGTAAAGGTGTTTGGGAGTGACCGACATATTGGAATCACTATGTTCAACATACTACATAAAGGTTTTGGGAGTCTTTAGTATCACTCATTTTTTGGTTTCTTTAATAGAAATTGAAAAAGAAAAGAAATGGAATTAAAAAGAAAAAAATTGAAGGAAAAAGTTAAAGGCGAAGAAACATACTATAATAGAGATATAAAACCAAGGTGAAGTATCAAAATAATAAAGAAGAGCAAATAACTAGAAATTGCTGGGGAACAGAGAGATTCTCAAGAGAAGGAAAAGAAGAAATTTACAAAAAAAGGCAAAGAAATCAAAGTAAAACAAAAATAACAGGGGCAATGAAACAACAGTAGCAAGAGAAAATGTAAAAAAGACAAGTGGTTATGAAAGGCCATGTTTATAGGGTTTGGTATAGCAACTGAAAGTTTTCTATATCCTTCTGCAACTGATAAGTGGTAGTCGAAGATGAAAAGGCTTTATAACCACTGTCTTTTCAAATTTCAAATAGAGGAAAAACTAAAAAGTTTGTACCAAAAGTATTTTCATAATTTCAGAGTAGAGATAGAACTTTGAGTCTTTAACTCAGAACTAGTTGGGGACATATGATGCATACATATCTAAATAGGTCACCTTAAAGAGTCATAAGCTCACTTAATAGATTATCCTAAGCAAGTCATAGACTCGTATAGATCTAGATCATCATAATGATTTAGGATTCTTCTATAGAGTATACAGATCGCCAGAATTTGTCGAGGATGACCCACGACTTAAACATAAGTCTCCATTTAGCAATGGACATCAACCAATTCGATTCGGTTTTGTTAAAGAAATGCCAAAATTGACTAAACCAAAATACATATCATGACCGAACCAAATAATGCACAACACCGAAATTATAAAGTGACCGTAATTCTAAATGGTTTGGTTTGATTTTCAGTTTGAAAAATCGGTTTAGGCTTTTATGTTGGGCATTTGAATTTATAAGCCCACTAATGTAAAATTTACTTTTTTCTATTTTCACTCATTAGAATTGACTAATTTGAGTATATGTATACATATGATATATCAAAATATTATATCCTGTATTGACAATTTACAAGCCCTTTAGATTGAAAAAAAAATGTCATTAATAATATACTAAGCCCCCTCCATTAACAATATACTAGGCCCCCTTAGTTACAAATAAACAAAATGCAAAATTTACAAAAAGAATACAAAAAAAAAACTAGAATAATTATGCAATTCTAGAAGACCAAAACCAGATTGCTAGATCCAAAACCTGTAGAAAAATTTAAAGGAAATTAAATAAATACAATCAAATGAAGCATAATGATATATTATTAAATTAAATGAGGGCTTAATTTTTTTTTTTTTTCATTCATGTAAGAGTAAGGTCAAATTAATTTGATTGCATCATTGAACATTAGTGTTCAACATTGCCTCGCTACAAATCAACTCAACACATGTATTCTTTTTATAAAATTCAGGAGAGGTGGAAATTTCATCATTACCCAATCAATAAGGAAAAAAAAAAGGAATAAAACAAATAGAAACTCGCTCAGCTCAAGGCTTGATATTCATACTGTGAGTAAAGAAGGTAAAATTAAATAGTAGTAACAAAAATTATGCCTCCCATAATTTAGCTAAACACAATCATTCAATCACAGCAAGAAAATCTAAGCACATCATTGCCCAAAAGAAAACCATAGCAAATAAAAGTAAACAATAGAAATAAAAAAAAAATAAAAGCTGAAGAAAACCATAAACAGAAAAGTAAATGAAAGACATAAAAGAGAAGTACATAAATTCTTATCAAAATAAAAACAGATAGGAAAGAGTTAAAAGAATATGAAGACTTTGCTAAAAGATATATAGATTTTACATATCAACAAATGCAAAACTGCCATTGCCATAGTAGTGCCTTTGCCCATTAACATCGTATGAACAAACTAGACCCCAAGTAAATTCAGTCAATTCTTACTTACCAATATCCAATACAACTACACAAGGCATTGCACCTTCAATGATTGATTGGCATCAATCACAAAATTGTAGAATTGCAAACCACAAAAACTAATTAGAAAATTTAGAAAAAGGAATAAGAGAACTTTCCAAATAAAAAAGATAAGGCAGATACTATAAAATAAAAAGATAAACAGCAATAATTAATAAGTCAGGGTTAAAAATCAAATATGCAAAAATAAACAAGGAAGCATAGTCATTATATCATATCAAGCATAACTACTGAACACAACAACTCAGAAGTCAAAAATACAAAAAAAAAAAAAAAAAAAAAAAAAAGAAGTAAGATTGAAAAGTTAAAAACTTTACAGAACAAAAAAGCATAGCAATTTAGAAGTTAGGAATGCAAAAATCAGTTAGTTGCTTCCACAAACAAAATGACTTAGACCCACATTTGGTAATTTTCTAAAAAACAAAATAATAGTAATGTTAAAAAAAATCAAAATTAAAGTAAATGATTAATAAAACATAAACAGGTAATCAAGTAGCACCTTTTCCAAATTTTCTAGTTCATCAATAGACTTTTCAATAATGATTGGCTTGTTGGATGACCTAATCCAATAATGGGCACAAATTAAAGCTTTCAAAATTCTTGGGTTTAATGAACTCCTAAAACAATCAAGTACTCTACCCCCAGTGCTAAAAGCACTTTTTGCAACCATAATAGAAATAGGAACAACCAAAACATCCCTATCTTATTTAAAGAAGATGGGGAATCTCTTTGAATTAAGCTTCCACCATTTTAACATATCCATATTATCCTTATCCTCTAAGATAGACTCACTCAAATAAATGTCAAGTTCATTTTGCTTAGTCGTACATTCCCATTTATAGTTTGTGCTACCTAAATTTAGATTTCAAAATAGACGTTATGTTCTTTGATTGAAGGGGGGAATCAGATTGTGTTTGCGAATTGGTGAGCATACTCTGTGAATCAGATTAAGAAGGAGGATGTGATGAATACATGCTCTCATATTCATTAAATAGCAAGTACATTTGATGCTTCACACTTGCAATTAGGCTTCCACACAGTTGAGGGCCATACATCTGCCCAAATGAATACTTCATGTATTCAACTTTTTCCCTAGGATCCAACATACTAGTAAAAAAGATTATTTTATTCATTTTTTCTAGATTTTCCCAAAATTTATCATATTTAGCTTTCATATTTTGGCCTAACATAGCAAGTTTAAGATCATCACTAGTACACATATCCTTCTACATGAAATACAAGTTAGATATTTTAGAGAAAAGAGAATTGGCAGTGACATTGAGAGAACCATAAATTCTCAAGGTCATTTCATAAAAATGTTGTAAAAATTTAGAAATTTTACTACAATAAGACCAGTGCATAAGATCAAGCACATTTGTAGCCCCTAAATCAAACACAAAACTTAACTCTTGTTCCTCACACCTTTCAAATGCTTTTTCAAACTCACACGCAGTTTTAAGCATTAAATATGTGGAATTCCACCTAGTAGGCATATCAAGATACAATGAGGATTTGCAAGTAATATCAAGCAACTCATATATTTCTTTAAATTTCCTTAGCCTAACTAGAGAATTTCCAACATGCCTAATTTCATCCCTCATTTTTTTTATAGATGGGTTAACATCTTTTAACCTATTTGAAACAACCAAATTTAGAATATAGGCAATGCACCTCATATGCAAAAATTTACATTGTGACATAAAACTACCTTAATTTAATATTCTTTTCTTTAAATAATAGCGATATCATTATAAGATTCATTATCAACTATTATAGTGAATATATTGTGAAGGCCCTAATCAGCAAGCAAGTGTCAATAGCCTCACCAATATATTCACCATGATGACTTGACACATGAATGAATGAAAGAATTTTTTTTATGCAATTTCCAATCATAATAAATGAAATGGGTAGTTACAAATGTAATTAATTCTTTGACTACTTGTCCAAATGTCAATTGTAGGATTAACTCTTTGACTATGACTCTTAAGAAAAGATTTTAACTTAGCCCTTTAATTCATGTACAAGTTACAATCACTAGTGGCAGTTCTTTTAGAAGGTATTTTAAATCTAGGACATGTTGTCATCATGAGTCTTTTAAAAGCCTCACCTTCTATAAATTTAAATGGTAACTCATCTACAATGATTATATATGCAAGTGCCTCCCTAATTGCATCTTAGTCAAATTTCCAAGTGCCTAATTGTAATACTTAAGGTTTTTCTAACCTATTAGAGTCAGTAATGGTGACACTATAATATTCATTTACTGTACCATTCAAAGCCTTTCTCATATTAAGAATCATAAGAACACCACAAGAAGTGATTTTAATGAACAATGTGACAATGAGTAAAGAATATAATTTATTTTGATAAGCACTTTTATGATAAAATGAAAGTTAAACCGAGTTTGACTTAATGTGACTACATTAATTATTTATTTGAAATGTGAATCTAAAGTGCTAGTAAATGGGCATCAACATCTTCTAAGTCATTAGGAGATAATAATAATGATATGAGAAGTTGATTTCAATCAAAGTTATAATGGTACAATAGATGTCAAACTTAGTTTGACCTAGTGAGTCTATATGATTTACATATTTGAACAATGCTATTAAAGGGGTAAAAAAATATGCACTATAGAGTGAATAAGATTTATCTAGTAATATTTGGAGTGTGTAATGATATTAGAGGATAGAAATATGTATACTAAAGTGAAAGAAAAGGAATGGAAAATCTATTAAATTACTAATTTTGAAATGTGCATATATTGGCTTGTTAATGGGATTTTAAACACTAAAGGCTCAAGCCCACTTGGATAGCCAGCTCATTAGGCCCATGGTTAGATGAAAATAAATTCTCTAATGTTAGAATTAGTTAGCCAAGAGACAAATTGATGTTGGACGAGATAGCCATAAAATTTGACTTAGAAGCCACCATTTTTTACCAAGATAAATCATTTTCCAACTTGAATTCTCGCTTTTCTTACAACAAAGTTCACATTTATTTTTATTATTTCCACACCTTATGATGAATATTATCAACCTAGATAAGATCCTAGCCATCCAATTTAATTAAGTCATAGGCATCCATTGTGATTAAGTTATAGCCATTAGATTAGATATGATCAAATCATCACCATTTAACATATCATATATAAATGTAAATTTATATTATGAACATCATTTGCCAATCTCTACACCAAAACTTCACACAAACAAAAGAAAAATCCTCTCCATATTGACATCAACATAGAAACTCACAATTAAGGTTTTTCCAAGGTAAGAAATTAAGCTCATTTTCTCCTTTTCTTGTTCTAAGTATGGTTTTGATGTTCTAGTTGCAAAACTTCTATATTTCTTCATTGATATAATTCCGCCACTTTGATGAAGTAACTAAGGGAAGTTTTCAAAATTTATTTGATGATATCGAAGGTCATTTGGGATAGAGAAAAATAGTTTGGAAGTATTAAATTGAATTATGGAGACTTATTTCTAAACTTGAGATCTTTGAAGATTAAACTTAGCTAAAAGGGAAACTTTATATTCTAATACTTGTCTTTAATGTTTGATTGATCATATAGGATTATTATCATATTGATTTCATATATCTATGATCAATTTGAAGATTTAAAAATGAATTATAGGTTTTCCCCAAATTTAGCCAAAGTTGGAAGAATTGGGGTTTTATGAAATAAAGTGATTCAACCTCAATTAATTAATGGGAATTGATTGTTTAAGTATTAATTTGATGAATATATGACCAATTTGAGGTTTGATGGGAAATTGATAGTTTTCCCCAAATTTTAGGGTTAATGGACCAATTTAGGGATTTTGAGAATTTAAATTGAATTCATGAAATTAAAGGGGTAAATAAACTTAAAGATGGTGTATCATGATTTGTATGAAGTTAATTTCAAAATTCAATGATAGAAATAATTTTCTCAAAATTTAATGAGTTAGGTTCATTTATGGGATTGGAAAATAAAAGTGGAATTAGTTCTATTGAATATTAGAAATTGTTTAAATTGATTCTAATTGAGCAATATGAAATTAAAATGTGAAATTGGGAGGAAAGGAATTATTTTTCCTTAGGTGAATATATTTGGCTATTTGGAAAACAACTAAATGTTAGAAGTAGTACTAAGTATATATATAATATGTCTTGACCTCAAAAGTAATAAATTAGTACTATAATGAACAAAATAGAAGTGTCAAAAAGTTAAGCTAAATTTAAACTAATGATATAACAAAGTGATTGATGTGTAATTGAAATGTAAATGTGTAGAATCCAAGAATAATGACATTGTCCACGAGTGCAAGGAGCACCACTAGCATCAAAGTTAAATGAAAATAAGAGCAAACAAAGTGAGTACTTAATAATATGATATGATATGTGCCATATCCTATAACCATTGTTGATCAAACCATCCTTATTGGAATATCCTAATTTCTTGTTGAACATGAATTTCCTATTGAATGTTGTATTTGGATATGATAATTCTTTATGGCATTTGACCATTATGAGCTCTTCCACATTGATTTCATAATGTGACCTTTGATGAGAATTATTCTTGTATTTATATATTTTTCATTGAATTCCCTATTGTGAATTCCCTATGTATCTTCTGTTGATATCTATTGATAAGCAAAAATATCCTTCTGATGTGGGGTAATACATCTGATATTGTGCACTTGGTATAAGTTTGAGGGTAAGGCGAGAGTACCTAACCTCTATTAAAGGGGAACGCCTAACCGTAAGACCTGATTAGTTTTGTGTAATATGATGCATGCGAGTGAGCAAGGCTCAGGTTGCCACTCTTTAATTTATATGTGTGGGAAGCATTACGCTTTTAAGAAATTATTATTTCTACTAAAAATATTGTTTCTATCTTAAATAAGAAATTGGTTCATAATGAAAATTTTGATTAGCATCACTCTATTGTCATAATGAGCCCATCCTGATAAGGACCTACATACTCATCCTATATTGTATTATTATGTACTCACTGAATTTTGTCTCATTCCTTAGTTGTTTAAATTTTTCAGGTAAGGTTGGCGAGTCAGCATGTAAATTCCAAGCCTTATTCTTCCACTTGAAAGTTGCTATGCTAATTTCAAGTGTTGTGAATCTTAGTTATATAACTATGAAGACCATTGTTTTAGAGCTTCATGGTTACCAAAGGTTTAGTGCTCAAATGTTATTGGGTTTATATGTATTGTAAATTGTATTGTAATTACTATTATAATAGTGTATTAAGTAATGAATATTTAGATAATAACATGAAATACAAATTTGGAAATTTTATGAGTTGAGTACGTAAATGGTATTAGTAAGTATTTGGTAATATGTAAAATGATAAACGAGTAATAGGCAATAAGGAAAGCTAATCAGGTTTCGATCGTGGGATAAGGTTTGATATGGTAAAGAATTATAAGTTAAATGGGATTCTACAAGGTTTAGGTGACTTTATGTCTCCTTATTCCCTAGGACTGTCATGGCTTAATAAGTGGGTTACGACACTAGTGATCTCAATCCTTCTGTTTCCTCAATCAAATTCATAGAATTAGACTGTGGTTGCATGGTTAAAAGGGATCGCCTAACATCTTTACTATTAGGGTTTTTCAAGCATTAAAGCATGTGATTCCTTAGACTTGAAGTGTCATTTATCTTAAGGTCACAAGCATATTCTTCAGCACAATATAAGCATTTGGCACTTACAACCTTACCCTCTGCATTTGGATTTTTACAGAAATGATCCCAAAAAGGAGATATGGATTCCATTTATTTCCTTTCCTTTGCAGGTTGTGACTTAGTAACAGTTGCTTGTGGAGAATCTTCCACCATATTGGGCTTTACCTGAGCACTGGAGCCTCTACCAATGGGAGAGGGATGGGATACATTGACATTGCTTCCAATGGATCTAGTCCCAGAAGAGTCTTGATTAGACACCTACACAAAAAGAAAATAAATTATAATTAATTTCATAAATCACAAATTTACAACTATAGAAATTAATATTAGTTTCAAAATTAGTATTAGTTTAAAAAGAAATTAAGCAATTGTTAAGTGATAATAGAAGAAGTAAAAACTATAACGAATCAGAAGGACTAGGCCCCTAATCAATCAATTTTTTATCAACAGATCCTAACTTTCAAGGGCTATAGTACATTAAAAATTCATTATTTTACACAGAAAACCTATTTAAAATTTAAAATGAAAATTTTTTCACATAAATTATTCACTGGAAATGGATAATTTTACAAAAAAAATTACAAAAAATAAAATTTTCATTACCTTTTTCTTTCTTCGAGCCTCTCTAGTTGGACAAAACTCTATAAATTGATCAAATTTATAAAAGATCTCCTTTATGAATGAATAGATCCTGACATATAAAAGTCTATATCCTAACATGCAAAGGTCACATATGACAAATCATTAAAAATTACTCAAAAAATATAAAAATCATGAAATCAAATAATATTATAAAAAAAGTTAGGGTTCTTACCTTTTAAGAGACTCAAAAATCCAAATTGCAAATAGATATGTTGAATAGTTGAAGAAAATCAAAGTTTCAAAAGGCAAAAGTTTGCTTCCACCATTAAATCACAGATTCACAGACAACATAGCACTAAGGATTAGCCCTAGCGGTTATATCTTAGAGACATGCAAATGGGATTTAGGGTTAAGGTTTCGTTGACAAAAAAGAAAATAAGGGGGTGCTTATGGTAAAAAATAGACCACCAGAGTCTAGAGCTTTTGAGACAGAGACACATAAAGGCACCATTTAGGATTAGGGTTTTGTTCACATATTTGAAGCTAGAACAGCGGTCGTTGATTTGACTAAGAAGTGAGAATAGAATAAGGTGGTCTGAGATAAACCACAGTAGCATAACAGAGAAAGATGATATTCAAAAGAGGAAGCTAGAAAGGAAAAAATAGTAGGATTAGGATTTCATAAAGAGAAGAAGGAAGGAGACTGAAGGTGAAGGAGGTTTGGTTTTCAAAGAAAATGGGTGAAGACTTTTAGGAGGCAGCAACACAAATAAAGTAGGGTTAGGGTAACAAGTGTTAAAAGATTTATGTATAATGCATAAAAATGACACAATATAGGTGTACTACAAAACGACATCATTTTAAAATTTTGGTTTTCACTAAAAATTGAATACTGGTTTTTCCAAACTCCTTGGACTAAACCACCCTTTTTAATCAGAATAACTAGACCAAACTATAATTTCAGCTCGATCAAGTTTGAAAATTTAGTTTGGTTCGGTTTTTGCTTACCCTTATCTCCACCCCAGGTTCTCTACTTCTTAAAATATAAGAAGTAGTTACCCCACTACTTAAAAACTTAGTGGTCCTACACTACAAAAAAAATATAATTTACCGACTAAAAATTTTATCAGTAAATTATTTTTTTTAGTCGGTAATATATATAGAGACTATTTACCGACTAAAAATTTAATTGGTATTTAACTTGTCGGTAATACAATTTATTGACTAAATACAAAACTGTCGGTAATTACCAACGAAATTTTAGTTCGTAAATTATTTTTATATTGTCAGTAAAATAACTTTATATCGTCGAAATTTTTTTTAGGGAGACAATTTACCGACTAAATTTTTGGTCGATAATCTGTCGGTAAATTTTTATTTTTTTAAAAAATAAAAAAATAGTTAGTAATTCATTGGTAAAGTTCAAATAAATATTTTTCAAAAGTAAATATTTTGTCGATAATACATTGGTAATTTTATAAATTAATTTTTAAAAAATAAAATATTTTATCGGTAATCCGTCGGTAAAATTCTATTTTTTTTAAAAAATACATATTCTTCAAAAAATAAGAATAATAATTTAAAAAATTAAAATTTTTAGAGTGAACATGAAAATTAAGTAATAAAAAGTTATAAAAAAAATTAGGAAGCTTAAAGAATATAAAAAATGACTAAATTAAAAAAACTAAATTAAAATTATATTTCAAAACTATAAAAAGAATGAAATGAAGTTAAAATTAAGAGAGAAAATAATAAGAGTAAAAACGAAAAGGTAAGATAAATAATTTATTAAATTTATTTTTTTTACTAAATTTATATAAAAAATTTAATAAAAAAATAAATTTAAGATAGCAAATAATTATTTTTTTAAAAAATGACATTAATACTTTTTTATGGTATAAACAATTTAAGAAATACAAATAATAAATTATAAAAACTAAAAAATAAAAAAAATTGAAATAAATTTAATAGATTTTTTGTATTGAAGGGTTTGAAATTTAAGAAATAAAATAGAAAAAAATAGAATATGAAATAAATAGTATATAAGTATTAAAGAGTATGAAAATATTAAGTGATGAAAAAGAAAATGAAGAAATAGTTAAAAGAGAAAGAAAAAAAAGAAATTTTATTTGTAAGAAATGGAAAGAAGAAATTGAGAGAAAGATAAGAAAAAAGAAAGATAAGAAAAGGGAAAGAGAAAGAGTGCGGGGAAAAATGATGAGGATGAGCCATTTTATATTTTTTTTACGCCATTTACTGACTAATTACTAACTAAATTTCCGTCGGTAAATTTTTCAAACGAAAATTTAGAGGGAAATTTCCCTCTAAAATTTTCATTTACTGACAGATTACCGACTAAATTTCTATTGGTAATTTATTTTTTATTTTTTAAAAATCAAATGAAAATTTTGGAGGAAAATTTCCCTCCAAAATTTCCATTTACTGACTGATTACCAATTAAATTTCTATCGGTAATTTTTTTTTAACATCAAATGAAAATTTGGAAGGAAATTTCCCTCCAAAATTTTTATTTACTGATAGATTATTTTGTCGGTAAATTAAAAATATTCTTTATAATTTACTGACTGAAATTTTAATCGGTAAATTTAGTGACAAAAATTTTTTTCAGTAAATAGGGAAGTTTTTAATTAAATCAAAGAAAATTTTACTTTTTAATTTACCAACTAAAATTTTTTGTTGGTAAATTAAAAAAATATTTTTTCTTCAATTTACTAATTGAATAATGTTGTTAGTAAATTAGAAAGCTTTTGTAATTGAATTAAAAAAAAATTGCTTTTGAATTACCGACTAAAATTTTGGTCAGTAAATTATTTTAGTCAGTAATTTCAAAAATTTTTTCGGTAAATTAATAAAATATTTTGTTTTCTAATTTACCGACTAAGTAATATTATCGGTAAATTAGAAAGTTTTTGTAATTAAATTAAAGAAAATTTTGCCTTTTAATTTACCAATTAAAATTTTGGTCGGTAAATTTACTGACCAAAATTTTAGTCGGTAATTTCAAAATTTTTTTCTGTAAATCAAAAAATATTTTGTTATCTAATTTATCAACTGAAAAATTGGTCGGTAAATTTATCGACGGAATAATATTGTCGGTAATTGAATTAAAGAAAATTTTGCCTTTTAATTTACCAACTAAACTTTTGGTCGGTAAATTTACCGATCAAAATTTTAGTCGGTAATTTCAAAATTTTTTTAATTTACCAACCAAAAATGTGGTCGGTAAATTTACTGACGAAATAATGTTATCGGTAAATTAGAAAGCTTTTATAATTGAATTAAAGAAAATTTTGTTTTTTAATTTACCGACTAAAATTTTTGTCAGTAAATTTACCGATCAAAATTTTGGTCAGTAAATTGTTACTAATTTTTTGTGCCATTTTTTTGCACCTTATTTAGCGACGAAATTTGATAATCGGTAATTTTTTGTTAGTAAACCATCAGTAATTTGTTGGTAATTAAAAAAAAAATTTCATGTGTCGTCGGTATTTTATCGGTAATTTAATAAATTTATCAACGAAATTATTTTTATCAGTAAATGTTGTCAGTAAACTGTGATTTTCTTATAGTGCTATTCTCTAGGGACTTGCTCCCTAAGACACTAACTATAAATACTCCAAAGCACTCCATAAAGCAGGTTACATATTCTAAATACTTTATACACTTTATTCTCCAAGCAATAACATTTTCTGATTTAGCACTTTCATAACCCTTTGTTTTATAGAGTCAACAGCTTGGTTTACATTGTGAGATATTAGAATTCTTTTAACTCATATCACTTTGCAAAACAAAAAGTGCTCAAACTCAAATATAAGAAGATTTATAAAAGCTAAAAAATTCAATTACTCGAACAAATGTGAAAAATATGAATAATAAATAGTTATTTATTAAGATTGTGAATATGAGAAGTTAAATATATAAATAGATATTGCCTCTTATAGTAGTTTGTATTTCTTCTTTGCTCTCTCAAAAAGCCTCTGCAATATAAAAGAAAGAGTTTGAACTTAAATATAAAAAGATTGATGAAAGTTTAAAATTTAATTGCTCAAATAAATGCAAAAAATTATATGAATAAATACTTATTTATTAAGGTATATTATGAATTTGAGAAGTTAATTAAATATATAAATAGAGATTTAGGTGATTTTGAATCATAAAAGAATATGAAGATTTTTTTTTCAATCACCATTAAATTTTAAAATCAATTAGTTAGCCTTTTTTTTTTAAGTATAGAGATGGGGTAAATTGCATGGAAGATCACTAAACTATGATGGTTATATCAATAACCATTTTTTCATCTCAAATATGTCATTAGCCTTTCAAAATTATATCAATATATAATCACTTACCATAATTGGAGGAAAATTTCAGCTGACGTGCTAATATGTCCATCCACATGAACAAGCTAGATGAGTCAACATGATATGTTAGCATCTTATTAACTTATGTTGGGTAGTATCAAAAGTTACTAAACTTTGGATTTTTTTCAATTTGGTCACTATAATAACATGAAATTTTATTTATTTTAAAATTTTATTTATAAGAAAATATAATTATTTATTTACATTTTGCTATATATATATATATATATATATATATATATATATATATATATATATATATATATATATATATATATATATATATATATATATATATATATATATATATATTTAAAATTTTCATTTTTAAAATTTTGAATTATTATGATTTTGGAAACATATTATTTATTTGTAATTTATAAACGATATTGATGATATTTTAGTCAAATATTATTATAACATAAAATATTTTTAATAGTAAAAAAATATACAAAGTGATGTGAATTGGGATTTGAATTCGTGATTTGAAGAAGATTTAAGTTGTCCATAACCAGCAAGCCACTTTCATCTTTTATTATTTTATTTCTTTGATTAGTTTATAATAAAAATATATATAACTTGTAAAAAAAGAGAAAGAGGAAGATGTCAGATAGGACATTTTAGAGAGAGAGAGTGTTTGCATGTTGATAACCGCACCTTTGGTGTCATTAGAATCATAATCTTCCAAGCTTCATTTCTATACCAATATATTCCTTATGGTTCTAATGATACCAGAATTGCCATGAAAGAAGGTCGGAGTCAGAAGATCATGGTGGCCAGGAGCTTTGGATGGTGCATTGAAACTTTACCCATGACCATTCATGATGGTTTTTATGGTGTCAATTTACTGAGGAGTAGACTATTGTAATACCCAAGGTTTCCCTAACCTATTAGAACTAGCAATGGAGGCACTATAATATCCATATATATTATGCCATTCTAGACCTTTTTGGCACCACAGGAATCATGAGAATATCACAAAAAGTAATTTTAATAGATAATGTGATAACAAGTAAACAATGCAATTAATTTTGATAAGCACCATTATGATAAAGTGAAAGTCAAACCAAATTTGACTTAATGTGACTATGTTAATAAGTTATTTGAAATATGAATCTAAAGTGCTAGTGAATGGGTATTCACATCTCCTAAGACAATGGGAGATGATGATAGTGATATGGGAAGTCAAATTCAATCAAAGTTAATGGAGGTAATGAGCTTACACGATATACATACTTGAACAATGCTATTGAAGGGCTAATAAATATGTATTATGACATGTATAGAATTTATCTAGTGATGTCTAGAATGTGCAATGGTATTGGAAGGTAGAATTAGAATGTGTAGTGGTATTGGAAGGTAGAATTATGTATATTAAAATGAAAGAAATGAAATGAAAAAATGTATTAAGTTACAGAACTTGAAATGTGCGTATATAGAATTGTTAATGGGCTTTTAGACTCAAAAGCCTAAGCCCATTGAATAGTTAGCCCATAAGGCCTAAAGGTGGATGAATATATAGTTAACTAGAGCTAGAAATAACTAACCAAGGTTAAGTTAGACGTTGGAAAAACTAGTCACCATTTTTTTACTAAGTCAATTCCTTTTCCAACTTAAATTCTTACTTCACCCACACCCAAGTCTACATTCATTTTGCTCTTTCCAAGCCATATAATGATGATCATCACCATTATAGAGAAAATCCTAGCCCTCTAACTTGATTAAGTCATATCTATCTATCAAGGTTAAATCTTAGCTATTAGATTGAGCTTGATGAAATCTCCACCATCCAACCTATTATGTATAAATATAAAATATATTTTATGATAATTATTTTTCTATCTCTACACCAAAATTCCACCATGACAAAAGAAGTTTTCTCTCTACATCAATAGCAACAAGAATCTTAGCAAATTAAAGCTAACCAAGATAAGGAATCATGTCCACCTCCTCTTATTTATGTTCTAAGGTTAATTTTAGTGTTTTAGTTACATAAAATTCTTCTTACACCATAAGGAGAAATTCGGCTATAATAGTGAATGACCAAAAAGGTGTTCTAAATTCTATTTGGATACATCTATAATTACTTTAGATGAAGAATGATGGTTTAGAGGTGTTGAAATGAACTTTAGAAACTTAGTTAAAGATTTGAACATCTTAGAGACATAATATAGTTTGAAAGGAGAACTTGATGTTCTAATGCTAGATATTGACAATTGAAGGATCATATAGGTTTTATGTTATGCTAATCCTATAGTTCCATGATCAATTTGAAGATTGGATGAGGAATTAATAGTTTCTCAAATTCTAGGGTTTATGGAAAAATTGAAGACTTTGAATATTGAATTTGAATTCATGAAAGTGAAAGGAAAATTAAGCTTAAGAATGCAATCACATGATTTGTATAATTTTAATTTTGAAATTCAATTGATAGAAGTGATTTTCCCCAAAATTAATGAACTAGATTCATTTATGGAATTTAATGGTAGAAGTAGAATTAGTTCTGTTGAACATTTAAAAGTGTTTAAATTGATGTTGCTCAAAGTTGAAAGGTGAAATTGAAAGGAAATGAATTATCCCTCCTTAAATGAATAGCTTGGGCCATTTGGAGAACAACTAAGGAAAAGTGTTAAGATTAGTAACAAGTATATATATAGTATATCTTGACCTTAAAAGTAATAAGTTGTGCTTTAATGAACAAGACAGAAATGTTAACAAGTTAAACTAAATTAAATAAATGTTATAATAAGAAAATGATTGATATGCAATTGAATTGCAAATATGTAGGGTCTAAAGACAAGGACAAGGATATTATCAAGAAGTGGGAGTAGCACTACTAGCATTAGAGTTAAATATAAATAGGAGCAAAGGAACCCAAGCTGAGTACTTAATAATATGACTTGTGCTATATGATTTGAATCATTATTGGTTAAACC
>CANTUT010001057.1:0-192500 GCA_947687605.1 Reutealis trisperma | reverse complement strand
TTTGATAGCTATAATTTTCTGTTTTTATTTTAATTTTATAAATATGCTTAAAGAATTGTACGGTGGAAATATTTGAATGCCGAATGCACTTAATGGAAGAAGTAATGTAGGCTTTGGCAATTATTTCCAGGGCTTGTTTATCGGATCAAGAAATCTCAGTTTGTGATTCTTGTTTTTGTGTCTGGAAAGATTGTGATTGCTGGAGTAAGAAGAGAGAGGATACTTACTCTGCCTTAATGGCAATTTAATGGCATTTAGAATATTATTGCAATAATGTTTTTCATGGCAAATGTAAATAACTAAATCCATAATCATTATTCTTCTGGTAGGGTTTTATCACTTCCTCTCTACCTGCCGTTTGGTCTAAACTGGGGGAAACCACCGGAGACTTCGGCCATTAGTAGGAATCCCTGCTTTCCTCCTTTAGTTTCAATTTCTTTCTTTTTTCTTTTTTCTTTTTTTTTTTTTGTGTTTTGTAATCTTATGTTTTCTATCACCTGGGTTGGGTTTCTTTTTGACTACTAGTTATTCTTATTTTGGGTGTTTATATCTTCGATCTTAGATGTTCGGTAGTATTCTTGTCGTGGTTAGCTCCGGCTTTGTCCGGTCTCCATCAACCTCACTTCTTGAATGAGCTAATTAGGAATGTTGTTGGTGAGGAAAGGAAAAGTATGCTGTCATTGGCGATGGAGACTCCTGGTTCAGATCTAGACATCCTCTGTGTTCTCCATTTGCCTTTCACAGTGACATTTTTCACCGGCGAGATTTTTCTTTACTAGGCTTGGTGTTTCTCTGTGATTTTTGTCCCATCTTTAATTTATGGTGGGTTAGGCTCAAATGACAATAGTTCAAGCTTCTTTTTGAGGATTCAATTGTCAGCTCTCCAACTTATTGAGTTTACTTTCATTTGTTTGCTGTTGTTGAGTCAATTTTCTGTTCCTCTTTTCTTGGAATAGATTTAGTCAATAACAGGGTATTCTACTAAAGTCTGGTAGGATTTTTATGTATTTTTGTAGGAAAAGTTAGTTACCTCTTGAGTTTATATACTCAAGTACCTGCTGTAATTTCATCATGCTTCAATAAGACATTTAGCTCATCCTCCAAACATCAGTCCACTTCTCTGATTTATTGAGAATTTTCTATTTTTTGTTTGTATATCTTCTTAGGCAAAAAAGACTAATCAATTTCTTGAAATACTGTATCTTAAAACCCTTCTACATTCCTAATTATATTAGGAATAGATAAACTAGAGAGAGTTGCACTATTTCCCTGCCCTTCATGATTTCTTTCCATGAGGGAAAATGTTGTTATGAATGCAGCAGAAGAAAAAAAAGAAAAAGAAAACACAGCAATTTACGTGGTTCGGCCAATATGACCTACATCCACGGGCAGGGAGAGAAAATTCTTATTACATGAGAGAGAGAACTGTTACAAAGAGAACTACAATCATACGCCTTAACACCAAATATATATAGCACCCAAATTTACAAAAAAAGACCTTACCATACCGTGGGGGGCTTCGCCCCCTACACCCCCCATATCGGCCCTCACTCTCCGTCTCCACCATAGACCTCAGTTTTTCTCCTCTTTCAGGTCAAGCTTCCAATATTTCGAGTCGGGTTATAATTCGGGTCACACAACAGTTTTTTTTTTTTTTATTTTTAGCATTAGCGAAATGGAAGTTTTCAACTTAACTCTATTATATTTTCCATAGAGATGATTCGCTTGAAATGAATTTCGATCTTAATTACGAGATAGATTCCAATCTCAAGCACGAGATCTTTAGTATTTGTGAGTACTCATGAGATGTGTCTTGGAGTCACTCTCATACTTAGATCTTTAAAAATATAATTTTAAAAAAATAGAAAATTAGAATCTCTGAAATTCCTTACTTACCAAATCCGTTTTTTTTTTATTTTTTTATATGGAAGTCATATGAATTAAATTAACATTGTAAATAATACAATATGAAATAGTCTTTTTTTTTTTAATAAATTGTCTTCTTTTCTTTTAATAATCTTATTAAATAAATGAAAATTCATATAAATTAATATTCATATAAATTAATATTCAAACAATTCCAGAATTCATGTTCCTCATGTCTTTAAAAAGGGTGAAAAAATTAATTAGACATGATCCACTTCACTGTTTGAAATTGTTATTATCAATATTGTAATTAAAATTGCATGACTACTCTAAACATTTATCATAGACTACAATGGGAAAAATCCTCTTCTAATTCTCATTTCATTGATAAATACTGAATAATACAATTAAAACTAAATTAAAAAATTGATTTAACACAATAGTAATATTAATATATGAAATTTCTTGTTTATACTGTTTTTTTAGTATAAAAATTTATTTTATACTAAAAGATTGTTTTGGTATGAAGAGAAAAAGAAAAGTGTGGCTTGTCGTCAGTAATGGAATTAGCTTTACCAGTCAATGTCTGAAAGAATTGTTAATGACCTTCATGGGGAATAGAAAGGGCAACATGCACAATATGAATTTCATCTTTTATTTCACTTCCTTGTTTTCTCCTCTCTCCATTGTTTTTCAGTAATTGAATAACTTATCTTTAAGGCTTACTCATGACCAGTTTTTCCATCTCCTTGCATCACAGATGATAAGCCTGTTGTTGTTGTCACACACAGTGATTTGCTTTCACTTTTTGACCGTGCTCGCATTCGTGTGCAGTTGAGGGAGTTGCTACGTATTCCACCAACCAAACAAATTTTTGATATTCCAAGTGGTCCTATTGTTTGATTTTTTTTCTCCCAAGTCATAATTTCCCATGCCTGGTTGGTAATTCATCCTGTTTTTATTTGCCAATAAATTATATGAATGGTGAGTTTAAGGATTTATTCTAATCCCTTGTTCTTGTAAAAAGCTTTGATCCAGTGACTGAATTGACAATAGTTGATATACTTATTATCTGTGATGCAAGGAAAATATGCTTAAATAACATATTAAATATACTGTGGGCCTTGTGAGATATTTGAAATATACCAATTTGCTTTCTATGCCATGTGGTGTCCTTTTCCTTTTATTCTCTTTCTTGTTTAGGAATTGGCAATTGGCAAATGGCAATGATACATGAAATTTCATTGCTTGCCTTATTTCTTTTTATTATTATAAATATAATCACTTGGTGTATATTTAATAGTATATTATAAGCTAATGATAAATAAATGTGTGTGTTATTAATAATAGATTGAGTTTTGATCTTCCTAAACACCAAAAAAAAAAAACTTAATAATTAATTTTTTAATTAAATGTTTATCAAATAACATAAAAGGCATATATGTATAATTTTGTAATAACACTGAGACTTCATGGGAATATTTAAGACTTAATAATAGATGGAAAAGTATAAAGACCAAGACAAAATAGATTAATAGAAACCAGTTGATGCATTGCTTTCATATAGGTAATTTGTATGGGCTTTATCTCCTACATATAATAAATTGCATGGCATATTCAAAATTTCAAATTCAAGTAGGCAGGCATGGTTTTTCTTATAAACTAAGTTTAATTTTATTTTATTTTGTAATGTCTATGTAGTTAAGCTTTGAACATGGGTTATGAGATTAAAAATGAAAAGAATAACTGATTTAAAATTAGTAAATTTTGAAAGCAATGTTTAATATTCAATCACCATTTCTCACTACAACTATCCAATGTTTCAATTTTCTCTACCCATTTGAAAATTTTTTAACAAATATTAACTATAATTTTTGAAAAATTAATAAATCCTTTTTTGTTTTGTTTCTACACTTGCACATGTTACTTGTTTACATTAGTTAATTAATTGATACATTATATCTAGTAAATCATATAAGCTTTGACTCTTATAATTTAACCTTTTTCATTGTTCAATAGGTTTTAAAGTAATTGAATTATTTTATTATATAAATAGTATCTCTATTATTTTATTTTTTTAATTTATATTCATGTGTAAATATATGTCAAATTGATTTATAGATGGATAGGGAAAATAATGCAGAAAGTAGCTTACATACAAATATGGAGAATGCCTTGGATGAATTGGTAGATGATGCTCCTGGTGCCAACCAAGACTTTGAAAATACATGGAAACATATTATGAATAATTGGCAACATCAACGTACTCAAGTTGTTGTCCTATTACTTTGTAATATTGTCTATTTTTTACATTTATTATACATCCAAGCTTTGGTTGTCGATAAGCCCCTAAGTAATGTGAATGCCCAGCGAGATATAATTTGCCATAAATTAATGGCTCAACTTACTGGAAATGAGACCGCTTGTCGAAATATTATGTGTATGAGCCCTTACACTTTTGCCATATTATGTGAGAAGTTGAGGCAGACTGGGACTTTGAAAGATTTTAGATGTGCAATAGTGGACGAGTAAGTAGCAAAATTTTTGCATGTTTTAGGCCAAAATTTTAATAATCAAGCATGTGGCTTTTTCTTTCAACGCTCGGGTGAGACAGTAAGTCGCCATTTCCATAATGTTCTAAGGGCTGTGATATCATTGGAAAGAGAATTCCTCAGACAACCAACTGGTTTTGAAGTTCCTCCTCAAATTTTGAATAGCAGTAGATTTTATCCTTATTTTAAGGTAAGATATATAAGTTCCATGTAATTACATATATCATATCAATAATTAATATATTTCCTATAGTATGACTTCAGGAGAATTTACTTTTACATACAGGACTGCATTGGTGCTATAGATGGGACACATATTCATGTAAAAGTACCAAGAGAGCAAGCATCTAGATTTCGAGGGAGAAAAGAATAGCCAACACAAAATGTTTTAACAGTTTGTTCTTTTGATATGAAATTTACATATGTGTTGCTCGGTTGGGAAGGAAGTGCATCTGATTCCAGAATTCTTAAAAATGCATTAAGTAGAGAAGATAAACTTATAATTCTAGAGGGTAAGTCTAATGAAATGGGAAATGTTGTTTACATGTTATACAACATGCATTAATTTATTTATCTTTTTGTTAGGAAAATTTTATCTAGTGGATGCGGGGTTTCCTTTACAGCATGGATTACTAACTCTATATAGAGGTGTTCGTTATCACTTAAAAGAGTACTTTAGACGTGGACCAGAGAATGCTAAGGAATTATTCAATCATCGGCATGCTTCATTGCGTAATGTCATTGAGAGAGCTTTTGGTGTTGTGAAGAAAAGATTTCCAATTATAGTTAGTGGCACTGAGCCCCATTATTCATTTAAAACCATGACTGAGATTGTATTGGCATATTTCATACTTCATAACTTTTTAATGGGTGTAGATCCAAATGAAAATTTAATTGCTAAAGTTGATATGGAACTTCAACAAGCTGAGGATAGTATTGCTAGGGGTGGACTATCCATCGATGCTGATTCTAGGATAGGAGAAATGATAAGAAGTAACATAGCACAACATATGTGGATTGACCATCAATCACACATATAACTTGATTATTGATATTATGTGACATGTAATTTTTAACTTTTAAGCAATTAGTATTTGATTATGAAGTTTGTTATTTTTTATTATTTTTTTCTAGTATGTCTACTATTATATAAATATTTTTTTCCTGTGCATTTATTTTGTGCTTGCTTTAATATATTTGACAAAATAAATGTGTATATGTATATATATATGCCAAACATGCATAAATTTAAATTGTAAAGATTTAAAATGCCAAGGAGAAGAAAACTACCAAATGGTGAGGGTAGTAGTGGAAGTGGAGACAATGTGGTTTGGACACCTGAAATGGATGGTGTGTTGCTAGATGCTATGTTGGATGAAGATCGTAAAGGAAATCGGCCTAATGGAACTCGGAGTACTATAGCTTTTGAAAACATGTTGCGTGTACTGAGGAATTCATTTGGACCAATTATTCAAAAAACAAATATTAAAAATAGAATGAAGACATTAAAGAGGATTTTTGGTGAATGTAAGGATTTATTTAATGGTCTAAGTGGATTTGCATGGAATCCTATAACTAAGATGTTTGATGCTGAAAGTGATGTTTGGGAACAATTGATTCAGGTAATTATTTTAGTTCAATGTAATTTTTTTTTACGTATTTGTTTCATAATTATCTATTAATAGGTGTAATTTTATTTTTCTTTTATTTAGGCAAAACCTGAAGCACGCAAGTGGATGCATACACCTGTTCACAATTATGGTAAGTTATTTGAGTTGTATAGTGAGCAAAGGGCAACTGGAGAATATGCAGAAAGTGTAAGAGAAAAAGTTCAGCGTTGGCAGAGGGAAGGAAGTTCTCAAATTGACTTGAATGATTCACTAGATGCAAATTTTGTCATGTCTGATAGTGAGGGAAACTGGGCTAATGACATACATAGTACTAAAGCTTTTAACAGTCCATATTATATACCTTTAATTAATTCTCAAGGCACATCATCTTCTAAAGGTGTTAAACGTAAGGCTGCTATATTGGACATGTTGGCAACACAATGTGAAAAGCTAAAATGTATCAGCAGTGTTGGACAAAGGAAATGTAATTGCAGAAAAATCTCTTTCTATTCTTGAGAGTGGTCGGCCACATTATTATAAGGAGGAGGAGATATATGCAGAGTTGGAAATGATAGGACTACATGCTAACTATGTTTTGAATGCTTATTGTTATCTATGCAATAATCCATCTGCAACGAGATCCTTTTTTGGTCTCCCTTTGGTCTCCCACGAGCTAGACGCTTAGAGTGGTTGATGAAAGTTATGGGCAATATGTGATAAGATGATGTAGTCATTTGATGCATAATATTATGTTGTAGTTTTTTTTGGATTGTTATTGACTTTGTAATGATATCAATATGTGTTAATATTTATTAGGATTCTAACGTCTAAGTGGATTAGTTAATGTATGAAATTTGATAGCCGTAACTTTTGAGACTAGTGACTTTGTAATGAACTTTGGTTATTGTCAATTTTTTGGTTAATTTCTTTTTTTCTTATATGTAGTTTGATTTCACAATATTTCGCCTGTAGATCAAACATCATTTTATTTGCAATATCAATGTTGGATTTGGCATAAATTGAAAGTTCTAATCTATAATTTTTATGCAATAAATGCACTTCATGTATAGTTGAATAGATTATTATTATTTTTATTTAGATATCAGTAGTTTACTTTATATAATAGTTAAAACATATATTAATTTAACCATTATAGTCCAGTAATTAGTATATTAAAAAACAAGTATTTAAAACAATTTATGTATCAAGGTAATATGATAATTTCTATTCATATAAAATATTTTGTTTGTATTATATTCATATTTCATAATAAATAGGAGTATTATTTCAATTTAATCAATATAATTAACATTATTTATGTTAATACATCAAGGGTAAAATAATAATTATATAAGATTATAATTTTCTTTCCTTCCATATTTTATTTTCCAAACAATGAAAAATAAAGTTATTTTTTTTCATTTCCTTCCTCATTTTCCTCTTATCCAAACATAAAAAAAAAAAATACAAAAAAAAAAAAATTTATTTTCTCTCTTTATTTTATTTCCGCCGTAAAAACTTATCCAAACAATGGCTAAATGAAAACCTTGATCCGTGACAGCACCCTGACGCCCAGCATTTTCCCTGACCAAATGCGTGAAAAGAGAAAGTGAGAGAGTGAGAGGTGACTATTTTCTGGCCGAACTCCGACATCACCGCCAGTGAAACCCACCTATCTTTATTCGATTCCGGTAACTTCTTCCTTAACCATTTCTTCTTGGGAAAGTAAGCAGAATATTGAGGACTCACAGAGCAAACCTCCTCCAATTTTCGCCTTTCCGTGGCCGGTCATACTGCTCCTCCGTGGTCATTCTTAAGGAATTTGAGGAGGGATTTACAGAAATGGAGGTAACAATACCCTTTAAGAATCTACACAGCAGAGAGTATCAAGGTCACAAGAAGAAGGTTTCTGTAAATTCAAAATTATAAAGAAAAACCCTACTTTCCTTCATTTCACCTTTTCTTCATCATATTTATCGTATATTTGTTTGTTTATTTACTTTGATAGGTGCACTCGGTGGCTTGGAACTGTACCGGCACGAAGCTTGCTTCTGGTTCTGTTGATCAAACGGCTCGTGTTTGGCACATTGAACCTCACGGCCATGTAAGTTTCGCTTAAAATTTAGTCTTTTGTCTCCTTAATAATTTAATTTTTTTCTTGTTTGTATATTAAGGGTGAATTCTTTTTTGTTTTGAGGACTCTGGGTTTGCACAATTTGGAGTATTTTGTCTAGAATTTGGATTGGGCATGACTTGTGGTTTAAAGAGGAAATTTCCTTTTTCTAATTGGGTCACTTGTGAAATGTTGTATTTGTTGACGAGCATTGTAATCCTGCTATGTAAGTTGTTTAGGATTGGATATTGATTTGGGAGTAATGGGTCTTACTTTTTTTAATTATTATTATTTTGCACTTATAGTTTGAGCTAATTTATGCTAAAAGTTAGTAATCATTGAGTTTTTTTTAGACTTTAGAATGAAAGAATTCAAAGTTTTTGTTTTTGTGCCCTTGAAGCATGGCATCGCAGAATCATTTGCTTCTTGAGATCTCCAGAGTAAATAATGATCATTAAATTTTTCAAGCAAGTTGTTGGCTAAAACTTTGATCAGACAATGTTAAATAAGTTTCTCAATGCTTTCTTATTTATCACCTGTATTGCCTCCTTTGTTACCATTCATTTGAAATTGAATGTCGAATTCAGTAACAGGATAGGAATATTGTTCTCAAACATATTGTAACCATATGTGATGTTTCTACGCTCACTGGGAAATGACAATGGTATATGTGTTTTTGGAAGTCTAGAAATGCACATGATTTTCTGGCTATATTTGTTTGTTTAGGTCGATTTTGGCTAATATTTGAAGTTCAAGGATTTTCTTTGTTTGAGTTTTTAGTTTAAATTATATAAAAAGGGATTTAGACTTATTAAAGAAGAAAAAGAAATGCCTAAACCAAATCGTAGAGAGTGTATTTGTAATTACAAACTTCTGGTTTGAATCCTCAAGTAGTTTTCATCCTTGTTCTTAAATTTAATTTTTCCTTCATTGGCGAACCAACTAAGGAAAACCTATGTATTTAACCTCATTTAAGTAATTTAAGCTAAAATCAATCCTGAATCCTTTCATTTCAAAAGTCCAAATGCAAATTTGTTTTTTTTTCTTCATTCTAGTGAGCTCATTTTGCTGGTTTGTGTTTTTTCTATAATTTTATCTTTTATTCTTTGTACATTGCACTATTATTGTTGGACCTGATATTGTTATATGTTTCTGGGAAGTTCTATAGTTCATTATTATGATATGTTTGTTGTAGGGTAAAATCAAAGACATTGAATTGAAAGGTCATACTGATAGTGTGGATCAACTTTGTTGGGACCCCAAGCATGCTGATCTGATAGCAACTGCATCTGGTGACAAAACTGTTCGTCTATGGGATGCTCGTAGTAAGTCAATGCGGTGTTCTGCAATCCTCTTTTGATTAGAAAATAAGGAAAATTTTAAATTTAACATTCAAGAGTTTCAGGATTAACTTACATCTTTATATCAATGAAAAAAAACTTATGGTTTTTCGGCTGTTAATAAGTGAACTGCCAAAAAATTCATTACGAGGATGGAAGTTGAATGACACTAAATATCAATGGTTGTTAGACTAGCAAAAGGTCCAACGATGATTTTCAATGGGGGAGCTGCTTGAAGGAAGCAACTCAAATGAAAAAACACATAAATTTACAGCATGGGATAGCTAGCAAGAGGTAGGAGTTTATTTGGACAATAGGTTTTGTAAACAAGAATACTTGGGGCGAAAATAAAACAAGAAAATTCAGGACTTGGCTGTTTCAAGTGCAAATTTAGCACTGTGAAGACAACTCAAGAACAAAGTTTTGGGAATTGTTCTAAGGAAATTGATAATACTTGATGTGGCATGTGGGTTTGATGGAAGAGATTTCAGGCATTAATTATATTGGAATTTGCTTTACAAATTGAAGAAAAGCAGCAAACACCTTTTAAGTATCATGCCTAGAAATGCTTACAAGATCCCCATAAGAATGTACCACTGCGTCCAAAAGATGCTCAATTTCTGAAAATTTTTTCCTAACTATTGGTTGACTATTGAAAAAAATAAAACTACAAGCATATGTGGACTCAAAACTGATTTAAATCCCAAGTACTTCTAATGTCGATAAGATGCAGACTTCAACATATAAACCATTCCTAATTAGGTCATCTTTAAGGCTCAAGAACTAGACTGTACTTGAGACCCAAAAAAGTATAACCTACTGCATTCTAGCATGGCTAGAAATTAGCAGCATACAATGAATCCTAAATTTATAGCATGTGGACCACCAACTAAGGCTTTGATATATTTTACAATTTCAAGAAGCAAAAAGTAACAAAAGCAAAAAATGCTGTTATGCTGAATGAAGCCTTATTTTCTTCAATAAATATTCGCGTAAGATTCTCAAGGGGTAAGGACTAGAAAGCATTGTACATCCCGTAACAACTTTATAAATGTATATTGTATCACCATAAATTCTTGGAGAATGCACATTAAAGTACCTTGTGGTCTAACATTTATTTTAAATGGGGCCTGAGGTTTTTTTCACGACACTTTACTACCTGGTATTTTTCACTGTTAAATACTTTAATGTCAATCCCCTAAAGCCATTTATTTTGCTAATGTGATAAGTTTTTCATAATAAAAACTTTTTGGGAAAAGTACAGTAAACTGCTATGTGTTTTATTTTTATGACACTTTAGTACCTTGTTTCACGAAAATAATTTTCTTGTTATAAAAAACATGTTACCTCAGTAAAGATAAACGGTGTTAGTGGACGGGCAGTGAAGTATTTAACAGTGACAAATACAGGGTACTAAAATGTTACGAAAAAAACCTTAGCCCCCATTTAAAATAGATGTCAAACCACATGGTACTTTACTATACTTTCCCCTAAATTCTAAGTGTCTTAAAGCTCAATTTTTTCGTCTATACCATTTTACCTGCTGCATCTCTTTATCATAAGAAGGAAGATGAGCTGGTTTGGTTTTATGTTCTGCAGGTGGAAAATGCTCTCAGCAGACAGAACTTAGTGGGGAGAATATAAACATCACCTATAGACCTGACGGAACCCATATAGCTGTTGGGAACAGGGTATGCCTTACACTAGGGAGATGCTCCTTTTTAAAATATGTTTACGTTATGAATATGAATAGTCATCAGGTTCTGAGGGATTCTGTGGCTGTCACTTGTCAGCAATTCTCGCAGCACATTAATAAGCCAGTGTTGTCCTTCTGTTGTTTAATCTACTGTAGGATGATGAACTAACAATACTGGATGTTCGCAAATTTAAGCCAATACATAGGCGCAAGTTCAATTATGAGGTAAGTCCACAATGTTGGTTTTCTCCTTCCAATATGTGTGAAGCATATACTATGAGGTTCTGTTTAGTGTGGGACTGTGGTGTACCTCGATGTCTACATGGATACTTTTGGCTTTTGTGTAAATTCTAATCTGATCCATAGAAACCTTCCTTAAGAAGGTAAGGACTTGTTGTAGTAACCAAAATAGAACTTGTATCTTATGCATATAGATGTTGATTTAGTTACTTGAATGCTCTAAGTCCATTTTAACTTTTTTTGGTACATCAGAAATTATTGAATCCATTTCACATTGATTGGCATAACATATTATTTCTTCTTTTTGCAGGTAAATGAGATTGCTTGGAATATGACGGGGGAGATGTTCTTTTTGACCACTGGGAATGGTATAATGTTCCTAGTAGAGAGCTGCTTTTCTTTTCATGCTGTGATGCCTTTGTATTGGCAACACCATTTTTTGATATTTGGAATCTCTAACATTCCTTCTTCTCAGGTACTGTAGAAGTTCTAGCGTACCCATCTCTTCGACCGCTTGACACAGTCGTGGCTCATACAGCTGGTTGCTATTGCATTGCAATAGATCCAAAAGGAAGGTGAACTGCAAAGCTGTCTATATTATTTTAGGCTATTCACGTGTTACTGTAGCTTGTTGCTATCAAATCTGCATAAGTATGTGATCTCATAATAGAACCATTCCATAAACATTTTACTTCTGTGACAGATATTTTGCTGTTGGAAGTGCTGATTCTTTAGTTAGCCTTTGGGATATATCAGAGATGCTTTGCGTGAGAACATTTACAAAACTTGAGTGAGTTTCACCATAATTTTATTGCCATTAATGCATTTGTGATTAATTAATTATTTATTCTACTTGTGTGTACCCCCCAGCCCCCTTCCCTCCCTCCCTCAAATGACTTGGATTAACTGCATGAAATAACATATAATGATATTGATATTCTCTCAGATGGCCTGTCAGGACAATAAGCTTCAACTACACTGGAGATTTTATTGCTTCTGCCAGTGAAGACTTATTCATTGATATAGTATGTGCTCATGGGACTTTCCAATCTTGAGAGTTTGTTTGTTAGGAAAAATCTGTTTTGCTAATTGTTTATGCCTAATCTAGAGTCTAATAATGTTTATGTTCCGTGAAACAGTCCATTGTTCATACTGGACGCTCAGTGCATCAAATCCCATGCCGAGCTGCCATGAATAGCGTTGAGTGGAATCCCAAGTACAATTTACTTGCATATGCTGGTGATGATAAAAACAAGTATCAGGCTGATGAAGGTATTGCAATCTTATATTATATTTTCAGCGATTTAAACCTTTTATAGGTTCCTTATGTTCTATTATGTCTTTTGTTGTAGGTGTTTTTCGAATATTTGGCTTCGAGAGTGCCTAAAATTATAGCAAAGTTTTGGGGAGGCAGTGTTGTACATTGGATTTTTGTCTCTTTTTTTCTGATTGGCCTTTAGATTTTTTTTTTCTTCCTTTCTTCAGTATATCAGAAATTTTTACAGCGGAGGGGTGCCAGAGATTGACCTTGGATTATTTCTTCTAAACTGTGACCGTATTTATTATTTATTATTTTTATCATTTTGAATGTTTTGTTTCTTTCATTTTTGTTTTTGTGCTAGTTGATATGGGTAAAGTGTACGCTATTAGGGTAAACGATATCACACGTCAGCTTTCAAACATTCAAATATTGCATTAAGTGTTTTTTTTTTTTTTATTTTTTTTAATTTTATTTAAATTTTGAAAGAAGATAACTTTTTTATAACTTAATCCCAGGATTTGAGTTTTGGTCATAAGATGGAAAATTCTACTTGTAAGGTATATGATTGACATTAGATGTCTAAAGTTATTTTTGCCAAGTTTTGTCTAAGGTAGAGTGACAGCTTTCTCGGTGGACTAATTTAAGGGAAACACTTTTTTCGGTTTTAAAGTATTTGTTGTTTTTAAGAAATTTTTTTATTTCAATTTATTTATCGTTCTAAAATTTTAAAAATATATATATTATTTTTTTAACTAATTTTTTATTAAATATTTGTATTAATTATTTTTATTTCTCTATTAATTTTATTTTAAAATTATGATAATTTAATAATTTTTAATTTGTGTAAAAATTTTAAATAATAAATATTTTAGAACAGAGAAAGTAAGATATGTCAATTAATGATGTGATATGATATACTTTGTGATTTGTATGATATGATATACTTTGTGATTTGTGAATCATAAATTTTACAACAATTTCATTAGGAGTTGTGGAACATTTTTTAGATGAGATATTAGAATTGATATTTTCTGAGTCAATAATTTTATATAAATATGTGTATACATATAATTTGATTTAGGTTAAAAAAAAATTATGAATCTTGATTTTCTTAATATGATTTTTCTTTTTGATCAGCATGTCTTTATCTTTATATTTTACCATCTCATTCTCTTTTTTATTTACTATTCTTCAGTTATGAATGTGTTTCATCACAACAAACATTAGTACATTGAAATTAATATTATGTCATAATTTAATAATTTATATTTACATCTCATTATTTATATCCGTTCAATATTTCATTGATATTAATAAAGTGATTTCGACACAAATTTTAATTTTATTATTAATACAATAATATAAGGAAAAAGCTAAAAATAAAAAAGCATAAAATAGACTTGAATTAATTTTTATAGTATTCAGAGTAAAGTTGCAGGATGTAAATGACTAATTGTATAAGAAAACAATATTTGGAAGGGTCACAGTATAAGTTCATGCCATTAAGTTTCAAAAGAGAAGATTTTCATATGCATACATTTTGATTATATTAAAACCTAGCTATAAAATAATAAATCCAAACCATTTCGATAAATTTGTTAGTGTGTAAATCTTAGATGGAAATAAATAGGCCAAACTATATGAAATGATGGCAAAATACATGATATATGGTCTATATAGAGAGGACAATCCCAAATGCTCTTGTATGATAGAAGGGAAGTATAGGTTTCATTACTTTAGACTATACACCTAAAAAAACATCTAAGAAAAAGATGGATATGCTATATATAAATGATCTAAAAATTGATGAGAGGTACGATCAGGGTTTTAAATAATGGTTTTACATATCATATCGGTATTAGAATTGTTGTAATGAAATTGGACTGAATAGGTCCAAGTTGGTCGCTGTTATTGTGAATTTTTAAAAATGATTAGCAAACTGATATAATTCAACAACATATTGAATGTAACTTCTAAAATGTAATTCATTAAATTAATTAACACTTAAATAAATAAAACTGTGCCTAGAAAAATTCAAATTATATAAATAATAATAATAAATTAAATTCAAATACATAACTAATAATAATAAATAAGTCTTATTTTGTTAATTTATGAGGTAAAAAATCACCTTATTAAAAATAAATAAGGTGATAAAAAAAACTCTTCTTATTCCAAGGAAATAAAGGAAAATTAAAAAAATAAATATACCATAATATTAATTAATTACCATCAAAATGAGTGTTGAAAAGGATCTAAATTGTCTTATCTGTTATTAAAGTCATTTAGATTATATACAAAGCCATTATTTAAATTTTTTAAAATAAATATATAAAGATAAAATATAGTCAAATTGTAAAATTTAATCAATAATTTACACCCACAAATAAAGAATTTATAAAAAAATAAATTTTATAAAAATTATCAATAATGTTCTAAATATATTGAAATATAAATAATGTAAAAAATAATATACTAATAATTTACATTAATAAATAGAACAAATATAAAATAATAGTTTTTTAAACAATATATTTATAATTTACATTAATAAAATAAAAAATATAATAATAATTTTTTTATTGATACTTCATGTTTATATCGCTCCCGTATCACTAAATAATGATCGTATCGTATTAGTGTATATTGAGTGATTCATCACTACTTCAAGACCAATTTCTATTAGTATAAGTATAACGCGTAAATAACGTATCGAACTCTTAGAAAATCCAGACGAATATGACCGTTATTTAAAACTATGGGTACGATATCTAATAACACATATATGTTATTTAATAAAAAAAAATTATCTTTTCCATTAACTTAGCTTATCACAATCTCAAAGGTAAAAATGAAGTACAATAAATTAGACAATAAATAAGTGGTACCTTATAATCCTTATTTGTTAATAGACATGTTCATGGGCTGAGTTTGGATAACAATGTTCAATTTTTCAAAGGTCTAGTTTGCTCGGCTCATAATTTTTTTCACTAATTGAAGCTCATGGATGGGCCAATGAAAGATCTATTTGTTAACAAGATACCACTATCACATCAATATAAAAATGTGGTTAAAATATATGTGAAAGTATTTATGTGAAAAATTAGTAAATTTATTTTAGATAAAAATTACATGTGTATTTTCTTGAACATATATGTTATGGAAAGAAGACAATATTTTTACTGATATTACTAACAAATTAAATATTTTATTCAATTATTTTTCATCTTTAAGTTAGTATACGAGTTAGTTTTTATATGAATTAGTTTTTTCTTTTTTCTTTATTATTTTGTTATTATATTGCAAATTTATAATTATATAATTATTATAATTAAATAATTTAATTATCTAATTATATTAACTTAATTTAATCTAAATAAAGAAAGAATGAATTTAATTAGAATAAGTAAAGAATAAAGTAATTATTATTTAATATATAATTAATTATATTTAATTTAAATAAAAAAATTTAATTAGAATAATTTATATTTTTTATTTTTTTGAACATTAAGAAACTTTTTGAGCAAATTTTTGTCATATTTGAAAAAATATTTAGAAGCTTGCTCAAAAAGCTTTTTAATATTTGAAAAAACATAAAAAAATAATTTTTTTTAAGGAGATAAAGAAACTCTAATTTGACTTTAATTGTTTGAATATTAACAAGTTAAAAAATTTTAATTTGACTTTTATTATATAAATTATTATTTTGTCCTATTATAGATTTTAAAATTAGTTGTTTTAATTATTAGCAGTAATTTATTGTTTTAATTTAAATAAAAGAAGAATGAATTCAATTAGAATAAGTAATGAATAAAATAATTATTATTTAATACTTAGTTAATTATATTTAATTTAAATAAAATAAAATTCAATTAGAATAATTTATTTATTTTTATGTTTTTTCGAATATTAAGTATAACAACCCATATCCATTTTAGGAGTTTTGTAACAATTTACTTGAATTTAGAGCTATTATGACAAAGTATATATTTTTATGAAAATTCATATGTTATGTGATTGATGAGTGTGTGGCATATTAGATTAGTTCTAATATACATAATATGAATTATTAATGTGAAATAAGTGATTTATATGAATTGCGTATGCATAAATTAATTTATTACACATAAAGTGAATTTTCATGCACAAAACAATTTTTAAGTATAAAATAATTTTTATGAGTATTTTTAAATAAAAAAATTGAGGGAGATTTTAATGAAAATAATAAGAAAAATATTTTATTTTAATTACTTTATAATCAGCCCATGAATTAAATTGAAAGACTCAACTCATCAAAGCCCAACACATCAAAACATTCCTAGTCTAGCTCATTAATGGTAAACTTGTAATTTTGCCAAAAATCCTAAATATAAACCTAATATTTGGTCACCCCATCCCCTTGGCAGCCTCCTTTCTATTTTCCATTAGATTTTTATAGAAAAATTCTCTCAAAACTTCATTCTCTATTGAAATTTACAAGGTGCTCTCAAACCTTGCGATTTTGTGATCGTTTCCGTAAGTTTTTCTTTTTTTCAATCTACTATTTGATTTTTATGAAACTAACCATGAGAAATCCATATGGAGCTATATATTTACTGTTTTTATTGATGTTCAATTTGGCTTAGGTGATTTATTGGAAGGAGAAACCGACTTTTAACCGTAAACACAATTCTTTCTTCACACATCCACCAAAGGTGAACCCTAAAACCTAAAAGTTGAAATTTTCATGCATGTGCATAAGAGGGGTGATGATTTGTATGATGATGAATTCTAAACTAATTTCTGTTGTGTTTAGATGAAAAATATTGATTTAAAACATGTTTTTACATATTATTGTAATAATTAGAAAGTATGAAAAGTAAGAAAATCCTTGTTTTCCACCCTAAAGCCTAAAATTAAAATTTTCATGCATATACTTTATAAAGGGGTGCCAATTCCTACAGATTGGTGTTCAAAAATGATTTTTTTAAGGTTTAGATAAAAAATATTAGTTTAAACCACACGTTTACATATTACTATAATAATCAGAAAGTGTGAAAACAAGAAAATCCATGGTTTCCATGGTTTGTATGATTCGGCCTCTAGTAGGATTTTGATCCCAATATCTATAATTTTTGTGTAATATATTTTAATGATTGTTGACATGTGTATATAGATGATACATGGTTAAATTTCATGTTGGTTGAAGGAGTAACTCTAGACAAAGCTTAGAAAGGTTCGGCCTACACTAGAGTTTCCAAACCCAAACTATCATGTTTGATTAATTTGTGTATATAATTAAGTGGCATGTGAATTAGGCCTTATAATGTATTAATGGTAAATTAACGACCTTAAATTGACTATGAAATAATTGTATAATTTAGTCAAAAGAGATAAACATGATACTTTTAAGGTTATTTGTTAAGTTAAGTATATGAAAAGTATTTAGTGTGACAAGTTAAAAGTGAAATTGAATTGATATTAAGATTGTGATTGTAATACCCAAGTCTTTCATAGCTTATTCTAGTTACTGATAAAGAATGTTAGTAATAAAAAAATAAATAATGATGCTAAAAGACTAGATCTTTGAATGTTAGTGTAGTATAGAAATGAAAAAATTAGTTAGGAACCCTGTGATACTCTTTCAATTATTAGCCTAGTACATGATCTTATTGTGACTAATTGTGCTTTAATGTTTTAAATAGAGTTTAATTGATAGTTAATGATGTGTGCAAAGAAGTTAGAGAACATAAATTTGAGAGTTATGGTGGAAGGAAAGAAAAGAATTTAAAAGGAAAAATTCCAAGCTTGTTAATAGGCTTATGGACTTGTTAATGGGCCTTGAAGTAACAAGGGCCCAAGCCCAACATAAGGAGGCCGGCCCATTGGGCCTAAGAGTAATAAAACATCAAATGCTTGTGAGCAAGAATGTTGGCCTAAGACAATAAGCAAAATATGTTGTAAAGAGTGAGTCATAAGAATTTGACTAACTAGCCATAAAAATTGACTAAGTCAAAATCGTAAATCAAGTTAAATTCTCACATTTCCTACATATGAGTCTAGGTTCACTTTGGGTACTCGAACACCTTATGATGATCATCACTAATGTAGAGAGAATCCTAGCCATCCAACTAGATCCAATCTTGGCCATTCATTAAGATTACGCCTTAACCATTGGATCTAGCTTAATCAAATCCTCACCATTCAACTCATCATATATATATATGTAAATTTATGTTATGCAACAATAATTTTCCTAACTCTACACCAAAATCTCACACGAAAGAAAGAATTTCTGTCTACACTAATTCCAACAAGAGCTTTAGTAAATCAAAGCTAACCAAGGTGAGGAATTATGCTCATCTCCTCTTTTCCATGTTCTAAGGTTGATTTTAGTGATTTGTTTATCTAGAAATTTCTTTTACACCATATGAAGAGTTTGGCCAACTTAGTATGATTATACATAAGATGTAGTCTTGAATGATTTTAGATGAAATATGGGGATTTGACTAGAGAATTAAAGGATTAATGGAAAGATAGGAAGAGAAAACATAAAATATACCTAAGTAACATTAAAGGGGAAAATTGGCCATGATAATGAGTGACCAAGGAAGTATTCTAAATTATGATTGAGTACATCTATGGCTATTTTAGATGAAGAAAAATGATTTGGAAGCATTAGAATGACTTTTGGGAACATGATTCAAGACTTGGAAATCTTAGAGGCATAAACATAGTTAAAAGAGGAACTAGGTGTTCTAATATTGAATGGTGATAATTAAGTGATCATATATATTATATATTATATTAATTTCATAATTCTATAATTAATTTGAAGATTTGAAGAGGAATTATGAGTTTTCCCTAAATTTGATATAAGTGGGATAATTAGAGTTCATATGAATAGGAGTGAATTAACTCAAATTGATTGGTGGGAATTGATTGCCTAGGTGTTAATTTGATGAATCTATAGTTAATTTGAGATTTGAAAGTGAAATTGATAGTCTTCCCCAAAATTTAGGGTTTATGGCACAAATTAGGAATATTGAGGGTTAGACTTGAAATCATAAAGTTGAAAGAAGGACTTAGCTTGGAAATAATTAGAAATAAGAATGAGTATATGTATGGTATAATAAATAAATCTCTATTATAAGTTGAGGTAATAAACAAATAAAAGATAAAATTAGCAACACGACTAGCTACTAATTATCATGTAATTAAAATGTGATAGGTGTAGAACTTCAAAGCAAGGGCAAAGAAATTGCTCAAAACCGTGAAGGACATTAAACAAATCAAAGAATTAATAAACAATGGGAGCAAAGGATTTAGGGTGAGTATTTAGTAATATAATGTAATTATGCCTTTTTCTTGAAACAACTGATAAATTACCATTCCTTGACATGTTTTGAAATGACATTTGATATATATATGGTTTCTTATTGATTGTTGAACTCTTTAGAAATCCACATCTTCCTTACATGATATTGACCATGATGAGCCTTTTGCTTGGATCCTATGTTTTGCTCAATGATAAGAATGATTATTATGCCAAACTACCTTTCATGAATTCCTATTGTAGACCTTGAATATGACTTTCATTGAAACCCATGAATAAGCAAAAATCCTCTATGATGTGAGGAATTACATCAAAATTTGTGCACTTGGTATAAGCCCATAGATAGGGTGAGAATATCTAACCTCTGTTAGGGGGAACGCCTAACCGCAAGGCATGATTAGTCTTGCGTAATGTGATGCATGTAAGTGAGCAAGACTTAGGCTGCCACTATTTAATATTAATTTGTGGGACGCTTTTTGCTTCCAAGATATATTTTTTATGCTAAAATGCATTCTAAAAGTCCAATATGACCAATTTTGATTAACATCACCTCATTACTACCTTGAATCAATTGAAGTGTTGACCTTTATGTTGCCTCTATGTTATGTTATATTATTATATACTTACTGAGCATGTCTCATCCCATAGTTGTTTATAATCTTCCAGGTCAAGGTGAATCGTTAACAAGATAAATTCCGGGTTACGCTTCGTCACTTGAGATTTGCTAATGGTGCTAAGTTTTTGTGTTGCTTAAGTTCTTTTGAGGATAATCAATTAAAGTGCCATGGTGTTTAAAGGTTTAGTATTAAAGTATGTTCTGTTGGAGAGTAATATAAACAATCAATAATGCTTGTTATATATATGTATACTTATGATTGTAAGTAAGAATGTATGGATAATATTTGTTAATATCAATGAATGATGTTCTATTCATAGTCATGAGATGGCACTAAAGTGTGAAAGTTATAAATGAATGGCTAGATTAAATATGGGAAATGATAAAGAATAAATATGGTTTTGATTTTGGGAAAGATGGCCAAATGGAGTATGTAAAACAATAATAGGATCAATGGTGTTCTATGGGTTTAGGTGACCTTATGTCTCCATGAACTCTAGAACAGCCACTGCCTAGAAATTAGGTTGTGATAGTGATTTATTGTGTTTGACTATAGAAAATTCTTGGCATGAGTTATTATATGTTTTTAGATGAGCCTAAAAGGCTAAGTGTGCAACACTAAAAAGGTCAATATGGTATGTGTAAGTGATGAGTGTAATTCTAAGTGCAACTCCAAGTATATGTAAATGTTATATGTGCACGGGGTAGTTATGGGATAGGATAGCATGATGATTAAATAAATAATAAGTATTGAATTGTAATGTATGTTAGAGCTTGAGGATTATTAGAAGTTTAAGGGCTATAAGCACTAGGAGCTAAGGAACCACAAGGTGAGTAAACATTATGTTCTTGTTACAAGTACAAGCTATTATGATATGTGAACCTTGGAAATTCTTGAAACTTAAGTTCTTTTCTATTTTTCAATTACAACTATATGATTTTTTTTGTTAAGCTTGGATTGCCAAAAGACAATTAGTCTAAAACAATTTTTGATTGTTCAATGATAATAAAAAACCTTTGCGATTATTATCCTGTCTTATATTCTTTTTGGAACCACACTGTTATTTATTTTTTGTTCAATAAGCTAAACATCTATTGTTATTGTATCACATGTGATTGCATTCTTTAATGCTATTGTTATAAGTGATTGCTATTAGCTCTAGCTATGGTACCTATAAACCCTTTTATGCAGAAATCCTCGTGCCATTGTGGACAATCATCGGAACCTATGCACATGATCTTAATCTGACGGATAGGGGTAGTGTATCCACCTCAGCTAAAAAGGGCAGTTCTAGTCATGGAGCCTGATCAGTTTCATGCTTTTTTATGTGATAAGAGTTAGAATTTGGTTTGATACCACCTCTCCTCTATGTGTTCGAGTGAACATGGCAATAACCCTCACTCTCTACATGCTATATGTGATTTTTGCGAACCTTGTTAAATTGCAAAGTATGAACCATGAACTATGATTCATGAATTATGAATTATGAACTACGAGTTATAAGCTATGAGCCCTTTCTAAGGGATATGTGTTATTGTATAAGCTATATTGTTTACTCATTGAGATCATCTATCTCACCCATTTTTCTTTGTATGGTTTCAAGTTAGCATTATGAGGAGGCAAGGTCATAACTCAAGCAAATCTACTTTGCTTAGAGGATTTCCTTATCCAAGTCTATTGTCGTACTATGATATGAAGAGTTCCTCTTAGATGATCTGGGAGTTTTATTTTTGAAATATTATTCATTTGGTAGTTTATTTGGAGTCTTAAATATTCTTTTCTTATGGATTGTATTTAAAGTATTTTAAAGCTATTCTTCTGCTAGCTAAAGTTTCTTTATTGTTGGATATTTACGTTAATGCATGAAGTTTTGATACGATCTTAGGCAGTGTTTATATGTGCAAGAGTGGGTTCTACGGGTGTGGGTGACCTTATATCTCCCCATATTCTTGGACCATCATATATCCAAAATTGGGATGTGACATTAAGAAACTCTTTGAGAAAACTTTTTAATATTCAAAAAATATAAATAAATAATTTTTTTTAGAAGCTAGAGAAATTCTAATTTTACTTAAATTGTTCAAATATTAATAAGTTAAAGAAATTCTAATTTGACTTTTATTTTATAAATTATTACTTTGTCTCATTATAAATTTTAAAATTAGTTATTTTAATTATTAGTAATAATTTGTATGTTTTCAAAGAATAATAATATTTTGTATAAATAAATTTAATTAGAATAATTTATATTTTTTATATTATTTCGAACATTGAGAAATTAGAGTAATTTTAATTTCACTTTGATTGTTCGAATATTAACAAGTTAGAGAAATTCTAATTTGACTTATAAAAAGAAAGTAACTTACACTAAAAATACAGTTTATAAAGTTCCACTGTGTAACAAGTTCCATAAATTAAAAAATAATATTACATAATATTTATTTAAATTATTTACATGATATATAGCATTTATATTATATTTAAAATCTAAACATTTACAAATTAAATTATATTTTAGAATAAGTCATAACGTGTTATAATAGAAATCAATGTGCGAAACACATTAAAAAAATAACATATATATATATATATGTGTGTGTGTATGTGTGTGTATATATATACATACACATATATATAAAATTTAAAGTGCAAGCACCTCATAAAAAATTTAACACCTTAGAATACTTTGTGAATATTTATTATTTGTTGTTATTATTATTATGAATGTTTGTCTATTATTAATTTTTTTATAACTATAGAATTTAAATATAAATGTAATAAAAAATTATGAACATTGGTTAAGAAACGTGAAAATAAACGCTACATGAAATACAAATCAAACCATTTTAGATTGTACCAATTCGGTTGTCTTTTTAATTGCATGCGGCTTTTTGTAATATTTCATTTCATCATATATCGCTTAAAAATTGTTGATCTGAATTGGTCTACAATTTAGTCAATCTCTATTTTGATTTTGACAATTAAATTGAAGAGTTTTAACATTTGTGTTGAGCATTTATTTTACGGGCAACACAATATCACACTCGCAACAATCATATCGCAATTGCATTAATTAAACAAAAAGAGCCAAGAAACATGATAAGGTTTGCAGTCAGCATTGCAACCACAATCCTTAACACAATAGAAGGATCACAACTGCAATTAAAGATTAGCCACCACGTGTAAGACCTTGCCCGACCACCGGCCCGGTCCGCTAGAGGGAACCGGGATGCTCATTCGGGTTTAGACTTACGATGGAACATTCGGGTTTGGATTAGTTGATTTTGAAAATGATTTTTAGGAGTCGCCATCTTAATTTTATTTAGTTGGGAAAATATTAAGAAAAAACCCAAATTGACTCTAATTCATTAATTTTTTTTAATTAATTTGCCCAAGGATAAAAATCACTAGCCTTTAAACTAGGTTGAGTTTAGGAACTAGTTTTTTGATTTTAAATAATCTAAATTTGACCCTTAAGTTTAATTTGACTTGAAAATTAGGTTTCATGAATGACATTAACAATTGTAAATAAAATGCATAAGATGGATGCATAAAGATTAATGAAGCAATAAACATTCACAAATAAAAAAGAGTGTTCCCTCTAATCTTTAGAGATTTAGGGGAACCACATGATCACTTCTTAATTAAGATAATTACATTGATAGAAAATAGGATGCCTTCTCTAGTCCTTATGGGATTTTCGGAAGACTACATATTCCCTTACAAATACCATAAAAAGATAATTAATTCAAGAAAAATGGAGAAAATAAGTTTAATTTGAAAAAAATTGGATTTGAAATTTGGATTTAAATTTCAAATATGCGTAAGTACCCCATTTGAATAAGGATCAAAACCCACGTAGTTCCTTCCACGATCAAGTAGGGGGGTTTACAAATTGATTAAAATGATTTGGTTTGGAGAACAAGTCTGATGAAAATATCTTGGATTTTGATGGATGAGATGGAAAAAGTGTTTTGTTGGACTGAAATTCCGTTTTATCGGATCGGATAAGTGAATTGATTAATGATTAAAGAAAATGATGGATGAGTAAATCAATTAATTAAAATGATTAATTAATTAATTAATTAAATAGTAGATCAGTTGAAAAAAGGGTTTTTTGTTTTAATTTTAAAAAAAGTAATCAATTAATTAAAAAGATTAATTAATTAATTAAAATAGTGGATGAGTTGAAAAGAGATTTTTTATTTAATTAAAAAAAGAGTAATTAATTAATTAAAATGATTAATTAATTAATTAAAATAGTGGATGAGTTTTAAAAAAGATTTTTGATTTAATTAAAAAAAAGAGTAATTAATTAATTAAAAGATTAATTAATTAATTAATTAGCTTGTGAGTGATTAAAAAAGATTTTTAGTTAATTAAAAAGATTAATTAACTTAGCTTGGGTGAGAAAATTAATTAATTAATTAGAGAGTAGATGGAGAGAGAAGAAGAAAGAAGGTTGATAGATAACTATCAATACCAACCTTGGTGTGCTTTGAAATGAAGGAGAGATGACCTATTTATAGGCAAATGGAGGTGAGAGTAGTTTAGGTAGTAGAAAAGTGAAAAGATTAAAAAGGTAGAGCTAGAAAGGGCTAAAAAACAGGATGGAGGGAAGTATTTTGGAAACTGCAGGCGAGGGCAGTAGGGCACACTCCGCCAGAGCACCGATAGCACCGTCGGCCAGTTGAGCAGCGCGTTGCCTGAAGCGGCGATGGTGTCGCCGGCTCCTCGGTAGGCGAGTTGACTGAATTTTGCTTTTTCGTTCGGTCAGATTTTCGGACTTTCAGATCAGTTTTTGGGAGTTATAGAGCTCAGAAAATTAATTGGTCAGTGTCGATAGGTTCAAAATTAATTTTAAAATACTTAAGCAGTCATTTGGGAGAAAATCCAGTCAGTTTCGAAAAAATATTGTCTAATGCAAAAGATCTAATCAGGATAAGAAAAGTTGTCTGATTACGTCAAAAATATCTTGGTCAGTATTGGTGAGTTTAGAATTAATTTTAGAGGTGTTGAAATAAGGGTTCACACCACGAAATTTATATCTTAGGGAATTATTCCGATGGATTGTCAAGCAACTAATAAAAGTCTACCATGTGTCAACTAGTAGTTTAAGACATTTGAGGATCACGACTGCAACTCTTTAATTATGACTGCTAAATGAGATTGCAACAACAATCAAGGCTTCACAATCGAGACTCAACTCTAATACAACATTAAATGCAGATTTTCTAATTGTTATGGAAGATTTGGCTTTGATTCATTTGTAATATCTCTTTGGTGGATGAAAACTATAAATACCACCTTCAAAGAACTTCACTCATCATTGCCAAATCTTCATAATTTGAGTTTGTTGTAAGAGCATTCATTGCTCAAAGGTTGTGTGTTAGCTATAGAAAACACTTGTATTAGGTTGAGAGTGAGCCTCTAGTAAAACTCTTGTATAGTTTTAAGTGTGAACCTTTGGGAAAAACACTGGTAAGGGTTGAGTGTAAGCCACAAAACACTTGGTAAGTTGAGAGTGAGTTTGGAAGCTTTATTGTAAGTGTATAGCTATAGTGGAAATACACAATTAAGGTTAGGGAATAGATTAGGGTTAGTTAATATTTGAACCACTGTAATTTAATGCATGCAATCTCTCTATCCCTATCTCTTTTCTTAAAATTTTTAATTACCTACCATGGTACATAATAGCTAATAAGTGGTATCACAGCATAGTCTCACTTTCAAAAGCTTAAGTGCGTGAGTAAAAATCATCATGGTTCATTATCTCAAGCTTCACTTCAATGGATAGACTATGTTAATTAGAAGCATAGAATGGCAGTCTACCTAGATAATGATTTCATTAATGTCTACTATTGTGTTATTAGATAATGGAAGCCTTCATAAAAAATGGTTGATGATGTAAAAGAATTGATTCCAAGAGAAGAATGGGTCAAGGCACAAAAAAAGTCTAATGGTAAAAACAAAAGAGCTATGGCACTTCTTCTAAGTTCTTTGTCAATAGAAGAATGTGGTAGAGTGTAATATTGCATAAGTGCATATAGCATTTAGAGAACTACCATAAAGGTACTCAACAAGTCAAGTCCAAGAAGGTGCACCTATTGGTACATGAGTATGAGCTATTCAAAATGAAACCTATTGAGATTGTAACCGACAAGACCAATAGACTTTTTAGAATTATGACAAAATTGAAAAGGTTTATGAAGCACTACTCCTTGGAAGACATCAATAACAAGATTTTTATCTCTTCCAAAGAACTTTAAATTAAAGGTAGCTTCCATTGAAGAAGCTAATGATCGAAGTAAGCTACCTACAGATGTTCTTATAGGTAAACTTCTTACCTATGAGATGAGTTTTGAGAAAGAAGAGTGCAAGTTAAGAAGAGGAAGACAATTGCTCTTAAATGCTCATCCAAAAGATAGGTTGAAAGTGAGAGTCAATCAAGTGACACTAAAGAAAGTGAGGATGAGGAAGAGTTAAAGTAAAAAATACTATCTAGAAGGGTCAAGGAACTCATTAAGAATTAGAAGAAAGACAAGAGATCCTTTAAGAATTCACCCACCAACTCTAACTCAAGCAAGGAGAAAAAGAAAAAGTTAAGCTACATACTATGAATGTGGTAAGTAAGGCCACATCAAATCCAAATATCTTAAGAATAAGCAGAATAAGAAATAGGATAAGGAGAAAAAGAAATGCTTCAAGGCCACTTGGGATAAGGATTCCTCCAATTATGAAGAAGAGAATGAAGTTGCAATCTTTCTTCATGGCCTTGGAAGAATCTTCAAAAGTCCTAAGATGATATTGATGATGATTGCATTGGGCATAATGAGGATGATGATGAGATGATGGAAGTCATAGCACTAAAGTGTGAAAAATACTTTTCTAAAATGAAATTTTACAAAAAGAAATGTTTAAAACTCGAGGAGGATTTTAAAAATCTAGGAAAACTTGTTTTAAACTTGAGAACTACTTGTTTTAAACTTGAAAACTTTTGATGTTAACCTCAAAAGTTCATTAGAAAAAATATCTTTAAAACCTCCTCATTTGAAGTGTTGTCAAAAGAAAATCAATCTTTAAGATTAGAGATTAAAGAATTGATAAAATCTTTTTCAAAATTTAACAAGGAGAAAGAGGTTTTAAATAGTATCATTGAATCTTAAAGGCCACCTTTTGTGAAACATATGTTTGATTATATTTGTACATCAACATCCTTATCCTCTCCTCCATCATTTATCAAAACCTATACTTCTCAAACTTTTAGTGTATAGATAGTCCATAAGGAGGCTAAGACACATATAAAACATTCCAATTCCAACATAATGGTGAAAGGTTCACAGGGCTCAAGAGTTAAGCCTCCAATATCAAATCATGTATACATCTATCAAAAGAAGTATAGTAAAAAACACACACATTCACAATATTGTACTTGCTAATGTAAACATTCAATCCATGCAAAAATGGCAAAGAAGAATAAGACTTACAAGTCTAAAGTTCAATGCCATTATTACATGAAGTTTGGACATATTAACGAGTTTGTTATATTAGGAAGGCTCATTTGAAACTTGAGAACCCTTCCAAAGCTAACCCCTAAGGACCTAAGTATGCTTGGGTACCTAAGCGAAGGTGAATTTTCTTTTATGTTGGTATGTCTTAAATTCATTACCAATGAAAATAAATGGCATGTAAATAGTGGATGTTCAAGATACATGACAAAAAATGCAAGTCTCTTCATCTATGTGATGGAATAGAAAGGCAGAAATATTATGTTTAGTAACAATGCCAAAGGTAAGAAAATTGACCTTGGTACTATTGGTAAGGATGTTTGCTCTCTTATTGATAATATGTTTTTGGTTGATGGCTTGAAATATAATTTATTAAGTGTAACTCAATTATGTGACAAAGGTAATAAAAGTCACATTTGACTCTAAATCATGCATTGTCACTACTTTGGTTAATGACAATATGGTGTTTAAAGGTGAAAGGGAAGGCAACACATACATAATTGACTTAGATGATTTAGCTAACTAAAAAAAATTAAGTGTTTCATGTGTATTAGCAAGGAGTTTCAGCTTTGGCATAGAAGACTTGGGCATGCAAGTATGGAGCTTCTCCATAGTTTAAGAAAGTATGAGCTTATAGATGGATTGCCAAAGATCAAGTTCACAAAAGACAAGACATGTGGATCATGCCAAATGGGGAAACAATACAAATCATCTTTCAAGTCTAAAAATATTGTAAGTACTTCTAGACCTCTTCAACTTATGCATATGGATTTATTTAGACCTAATAGACTTGTTGAGTTCATAGTTAGGGTGAAAAGCACTATGCATATATCTTAGTGGATGACTACTCTAGATTTACTTGGGTTAGTTTTTTGACTCATAAAAGTGATACTTTTGATACATTTAAAAATTTTGCTAAAAGAGTTATAAATAAAAAAAAGTTATTCTGTTTCAAATTAGAAGTGATCATGGGAAGGAATTTGAAAATAAGCTTTTTGAAAATTGTTGTTTAGAATATGAGATTTCTTATAATTTTTAGCTCCTAGAACACCACAACTAAAAGGTGTTATAGAGAGAAAAAAAATAAAACCTTAATGGAAATGGTTAAAACTACACTTAATGAGTATGCACATCCTGAATATTTTTGGGAGGAAGCCATTAACACTTCGTGCTATATTGCAAATCGTGTTTTCAAAAGATCAATTTTAAACAAAACATCTTATGAGTTATGGAATGGAAGAAAGTCTAAAATTTCATATCTTATAATATTTAGTTGCAAGTGTTATATGTTTAACACCAAGGATAACCTTGGGAAATTTGCATCCAAAACGGATGAAGGAATATTTTTCGATTACTCCACTACTAGTAAAGCCTATAGGGTCTTTAACAAAAAGTCTATAGTTGTTAAAGAGTCTATGAATATGAATATTTTCTTTGATGAATTAAGTCTTGATCTTGGGAAAGGTTATTTGGTTGATGATCTTGTACATGAATTTGAGAAGTTTAGAGTTGATGATCATTCAAGGGAAGAGGAAGCCAAAGATGACAATCAATAAGATGATAAAGCTCAATCTCAACAAGAGGAGGATCATCGGCAAGAAGTCCTAAAAGAATGGAAGTATTCCAAGAGCCATCCTAAGGAGTTAATAAATAGTGAAACTTTAAAGGTTGTAAATACTCATTCTGAATTAGGGCCTTAGATAATAATCTTACTTTTATTTCTTAAATGAGCAAAATACTATTAATGAGGCTTTTGATGATGAGTGTTGGGTATTGCTATGTAAGAGGAGCTTAACTAATTTGAGAGAAATAAAGTTGGGAAACTTGTTCCTAGACTTAAGGATCATCCCATTATTGGATTTAAATGGGTTTTTAAAAATAAGTTAGATGAGCATGGTTCCATCACTATGGACAAAGTTAGGTTGGTTGTCAAAAGATATAACTAAGAGGAAGGCCTAAACTATGATGAAACATTTGCTTCGATAGTAAGATTAGAGGTTATTAGAATCCTTCTTCCATATGTATGTCATATGAATTTTAAACCTTTTCAAATAGATGTGAAAAGTGCATTTTTAAATGGTTTTATAAAAGAGGAAGTTTATGTTGAGTAACCTTCTAATTTTGAGCACCATGAACTTCCAAATTATGTTTTTAAATTAACAAAAGTCTTATATGGTTTAAAACAAGCTCCTAGAGTTTAGCATGAAAAACTCAGTTCATTTTTCTTGAAAAATGATTTTACTAAGGGCAAGGTTGATACTACTCTTTTTGTTACAAAGCACAACAATGATACACTTATTGTTCAAATTTACATTAATGATATTGTATTTAATGCTATTAATGAAAGTCTTTGTGAAGATTTTGCTAAGTGTATGATTAAGGAATTTGAAATGAGCATGATGAGTGAGATAAAGTTCTTTCTTGGTTTATAAATCAAGCAATGCAAGGATAAAATCTTCATCAACCATCCAAGTACACCAAAGAGCTTCTAAAGAAGTTTTGGATGGATGGTTTCTAAAGTAACAAGACACCAATGAGTACATCAATTAAACTTGACAAAGATGGAAATGGTAAGCCAATAGATAAGAAGAAATTTAGAGATATGATTGGTTCTCTTCCCTATTTTATGGCATCTAGGCCTGATATCATATATAGTGTTTATTTATGTTCTAGGTTTCAATCATATCTTAAAGAGTCACATTTACATATGGTCAAAAGAATTTTGAAATACTTGCATGGTACATTATATTTAGGTTTATGGTATCCTAGAAATAGATCATTCAATATTATTGGTTTTTCAAATGCGAATTATGCCGTGGTCTATTAGATAGGAAGAGAACTTCCGAAACTTGTCATTTTATTGGTTAGTGTTTAGTTTCTTGGTTTAACAAGAAATAAATTTCAGTTGCCTTGTCTACTACTGAAGCAGAATATATGGCAGTGGGTTGTTTTTATGCTAAAGTCTTTTGGATGAAACAACAACTCAAGGACTATGGTCATATAATAGATCACATTCCCATCAAATGTGATAACACAAGTGCTATAAATCTTTCTAAGCATCCGATCCAACATTCGAGAAGCATGCATATAGATATTAGACATAATTTTTTGAGAGATCATGTGAAAAATAGTGATATTGTGTTAGAATTTATTGATATAATAAACTAATTGGCCGATATTTTCATAAAGCCTCTTAGTGAAAAAAGATTGGATTTCATTAAAAGGAAGCTTGGAGTGCTTGATAGGATCTCTTTGACATAAAAAATTCTTTTCTTTGCATCTCATCTTGATGCATTTTGTCCTAAACATATTATTCTTGTATTTTTTTTCTTGAACATATTATTCTTGTGATTTTTTCTTAAATTGAGGTGACTTTTTGTCTTAATAATTTGATTTCTTAATTATATGCAATTATTAGATGTTTGATTGTTAATTTTCTCTTATTGATTGTACTTGATATATGATTGACTCATATTTATATGAATTTATTATATTCGTTTGATCCAGTTAGTTAGTTAAATCTATTTTGATCTTGCAAAATTAGTGCCAATTACATTGTCCAAGCATTCTCTATGTTTTCATTCAAAATTTTGAGAAATCTATAAATCGCAATTGCCATTTATATAATAGTAAATAGTAGTTATGAATGAGTATTGTGGAAGCAAAATTTTGAAAATTCAAATTTCGTTGTCATGACTCCCATTTCATGAACGCAATTTAAAATAGTTAGATTTTGCATTTAATGCAAAACTAGACATTTTTTCCCTTCTTTTTTTTTTTTTTTTTTTTTTTTATGTTTTTGCATTTCTATGGCTATAAATGCCCTTTTCACCCAAAAACTAATTTTACAAATATTCTAACTCTCTCCAAGTATTTTGCTCCCAAACAATCTGATACTTCATCTATTTCTTCTTCTTTTATACTTCTTTAGTCTTTTTTTTTCCTTTTTTTTTTTTTTACTCAAATGACCCCTAAAACTAAGACTTATAGACAAGTTGAGGGTAAGAAACTCCTAATTTCTTAAGTTCTATAACCCTCTTCTCTAGATCTTATGAAGGGATTTACCAAAGATGAGAAGGCAAACTACAAGAAAATTGAAGATAAGATAGTTCTTGCCAACAAAGTCCCTAATTTATTTGCTTTGAGAACTTTAGGCATTGAACAAGATAGCTTAGCATACTTGGAAAATCTTCAACGGAGGCAATTTATAATTGTAAGTGAGGATGGGTATGAAGAATTAACCAAGGAGTTCTTAGTAACTTTGATTTTACACAAGAAACTCTCTTCTCCTTTTGGTCACTAGCATATCAAACTTAGGTTCTTTGGACGATAGAATGGTTTGAAGTTAGACAACATAGCGGATATCTTTGGACTAAAGGAAGGAGCTTTCACATTTAATTATTTGGACATGGGGTATAGTGAATTTTGGAGAGAAGTCTCCATTGAAAGCAAATTTGATTATGAATCCTCTCTCGCCAAACACTTCAAAACCATCACATTTTGGGTTCTCCATAGAATTGTCACCCCCTCTGTTAATGCAAAAGGAGTTGGCAAAGAAAAGGTTACCTAAAAAGATTTTTTTTTTCATGTATGGCCTTATTAAAAACAAGACCATCTAAACCGCAAAATTTCTTATCCACCAATTTGTGCATTTAGCCGAAATCCCAAAGAGCATGATTCTTCTTTCTTCTCACATCTCTCATATTGCAATATATGTAAGAGCCTTCACCCCATAAAATAAAGCTTTGTTTAAAACTTTCTTCAAACCCAACTCATCTATGATTAATTTGGAGTATATGATTCACTCCAAATGTTTGAGGGAGAAAAATAACAACTATGAGTGCATCTTTGGTGAGGTGGGAATCTAAGAACAATCAATGAAAAGACCAAGGGTAGTAGTTGAAGGAGAATCTAGTCAACTAATGGAAGAAAGGACTTAAAGAGCATAAGACACCCAAACATCGACAAGATGTTTAGCAAAATTATAAAGAAATTTAACCTATTGGACCACATCTTTTATGATATCTATGACATTTAAGGGAAGATAGGGCTTCCTCAATGCCATTTAGAGGAGTAGGAGGAAAGTGAAAGCGAATAAAAGGGGGAAGAAGACTAAGAGATAGAATCCTAGCTTTAGGGGCCTTTCCAATTTATTTTTTTTCTTTCTTTGATTTTTTTTCTTCTTAATTTTCTCCTTTTTTTTTTTCATTTTCATGCATTCCTTTTTTTTTTGGTGCTTGATTGCAATATCCCATATGTAATTGCTACAATGAATGCAAATTTCTTATGTTCCCTTATTTACTTATTGTTTTGCTTCTTTAATTCTATGCTATGCTCATTTCTTTGGTTTTCTCTCTTTTTGATCTTGCTAAAGGGGAGAAGGAATTTAAATTTAAAATTTTAACTCTTAAGTAATTTGTCAAAAGACAATTGCATATATTTTGAGGGGGAGTTACAAAAAGCATTGATCAAGGGAGAGATAGATAAACAACTTGTAAATTTTCACTTTATTTGTAAATTTTCACTTTATTTTGCTTCAAATTCAATTTAATTCTCAAAATAGAAAAGAGAGAGATTGTTAACCTGAATTGGTTTATAACTTAGTCAATCTCTTTCGATCTTAACAATCAAATGAAGTGTTCCAACATTTGCATTGAGTGTTTATTTTACAGACAAGTGTGAGGCCTCGCCTAAGCATCGGACCAATCCACTAAAAGGGAATCAAAATGCTCATTTGGGTTTGAACTCACGATGGAACCCTCGGGTTTAGATTGATTGATTTTGAAAATTGACTTAGAATTGCCACCTTAATTTTATTTTTTATTTGGAAAAAAGCTAAGAGAAAAATCCAATTAAATGACTCTAATTTTATCCCAATAGAAAAAAGTGCATTAATCTTCGATTACTAAAGAGGATTTGGGGACTAAATTTTTGGTTTATTTAGAAAAAGATTAGTTTGGCAAGTTTAATACAAAATAACTTAAAATTGACTTCATGAACATTTTATATAATGCATGAACAATTATAATATGCATGAATCATTCATTCATCCATTCAAATAATAAAAGGCAAAAGAATAAAATATAAAGATTAAATTTTATAAGGAAAATTCGAATAGGGGATACTTTGTAACAACCCACATCTACCCTAAGAATTTTTATGATAAATTATTTGAATTTATGTTTATTGTGACAAATTGTGTGATTATATAAAAATTCATGTGTGACATGATTTATGAGTTTGAGACATTTTAAATTAATTTCAATATACCTAATATGAATTATTATTGTGAAATAAATGATTTAAATAAAATGCATTAGCATGAAACAATTTATTCTTCGTAAAATGAATTTTCATGTAAAAAAGTGATTTTTAAGCATAAAATAATTTTATGAGTATTTTTAAAATAAATGTTTTGGGGGAAATTTTAATGAAAATAATAAGAAAAATATTTTTATTTTAATTACCCATAATCAACCCCAAATTTAAATAAAAAGCCCAAATACCTAAAAGCTCACTACACTAAAATACTCATAACCTAGCTCATTAAGGTTATTATTGGAAAATTGCCCAAAACCCTACATTTAAAACATCAATTTCAGCCAGCCCTAGTGTTCTAGCAGCCCTCTATATTTTTCTGTATTTTGACTAAAAATTCTCTCAAAACAATTCTCTTTACCGAAATTAAGAAAACACCTTTCAATTTTGTGATTCTTGACCATAATCGTAAGTTTTTCTTCTCTTTTAATTCCTTAACTGATTTCTATGAAATAAATTATGAGAAAATTATTTTGAACTAGTTATTGACTGAATTTTATAGATTCAATTCTGTTTGGGTGAGTTTTTGAGAGAGAAATTTAATTCTCTATTGAAAATACAAATCTTTCCATGTGATTTCTCCAAAGGTGAATCCTACAACTTAAAATTGAAATTTTCATGCATAAACATTACCAAGGGGGGACTATTTTTACATGTTGCTGTTCTAAATTGATTTTTGATGTGCTTTGAGAAAAGATGTAGAGAAACGGCTTAAAGCCGAGAGATCTGAATGCTCTGAATGTGAACAGAAGAGTAAGCATAAGAACAAGGGTCATAGAGGTTAGCATAGAGAAGGAGACAGAGGACCAAGAAAGGAATATTTGCTAACAACTTGTGCCCATTATGGCAAGAAGCATTTTGGAGTTTACCAAAAAGCCTTTGGTGCATGTCTGAAATATAGACAGATGGGTCACTTTATCAAGTACTGCCCACAAATGAGAGATTCGGGAAAGGTGACCTTAACACCTCCACCACCTGGACCATTTCAACCTCAAGGGCAAGGAGCCAAGAATAAGAGACATAATTAAGACTCTCGCTAGTAGATGGTAACAATTAGCTTAGGAGCATAGGACTTATACGATACGAATGATATTATTTGATTGCTTAGTGACTTAGTATGGGTTGATTCTATGAAATGAATGACTTTAGTTGATAGAAAAGCTCATTATGCTATAAGTTATGTGTTACATGATTAGGATACTTGATACATGGCATGATGTGTGATATATGCTAGGTGATATATGTCCTATGAGGTGATATTATAGGATGGGTGCTAATGTTAAAGACATGCTAGGCATGCCATTTTGATATTAGAGTTAAATGGATTAGAAAGAGAAGTGGACTAGGTTTTGATCTAATTGAGATTAATGATTGATAGGTATAATGTTATGAGGTATGAAATGCTTACATGTTACAATTGTTTGATATATGAATTATATGGAGTTATTAAATGATAATTATGATTGATGTCATAGGAACAGAAATGATAGTTAGTAATGATCAATAGGAGAATGAAATAAATCAGTTACATTACATATACATAAGTATATGGTAAGAAGTAAGGGAAATACATTAAGGAATTTATCGCATAGACGCTACCCTATAGATTAGAACAATAAGAGAGCTAGGGATTTCTCTATCACTTATGTAGATATCGAGAATAGTCAGAGAAGGAATATTTATCTAGTGTGATTTGAAAGAAGAAGGTATCATTCCCATTCAAATTTTTAAATGCAAGATGCTTGATTGATTCTGGTGCTATGTATTCATTTGTGTTTTGCTAAGAGTCTCGGTAGAAATAAGGAATTAATTAATGAACCTTTAGTAGTGTTGACTCCTTTGGGAGGAATGATGGAAGTAAGGTATTGCTTAAGGATTGTGAAGTAGACATTAATGGACAAAAACTTCCTATAGAGTTATTGGAACTTGACGTCTTAGAATTTGATTTGATCCTAGGAATGGATTGGCTGTATATATGAGTATGGAGCTTGTATTGATTGTAGAAGAAAGCAAGCAGAATTTTAAACTAAGGATGGGAGAAACTTGTGTATCACAGAGATACCTATGATTAAGGTCTACTAGCGTAATCATGGAATGAATGAGTATACTTAGGAAGCTGAGGAAGGAATACAGCATAAGCATTCCAAGTTTTTCGAGAACATATGAGAAAGTATTGAAATTCGAGGACAAATTTCTTTTAAGAGGGGGAGACATAGAAGGATAAGTATTCTCAGACTTGTAAGGATGATAAAAGGATAAGTATGATGCTAGTAGAGATTCTTTAGTGATGAGATTCCTTTGAGTATATAGGCTGTAATTAGAGTATAAGGATTTGAACTTTTATAAAGTAATAGATGTTAAGGCCATATGAATTGTAAATTTGAGGATTTATGAGGACTTGGTCTATGAGGGTACCAAATGATTTAATTCAAAATTTTAAATGATTTTAAGATAAAAATGTTCTAGATTTGATATGATTATGTACTTGTGTCTAGTGTATCTGCCCATGGGAATTGAGTTTTGCTTTACCGGATCATACATCATCAATCATACATCATGAACCGCATCAAGCATTGCATTAAGGTTGCATGTTACATGCAAGGATGAAAATGTTTTGATTTTTACAAATGATTCTATGCAGTTTTGAAAATTTAATAATTTTGAGCATACCTTAAAGGGATTTGAGTCCTCTGGATGAGAAGTATTTTAAGGTATTAAATACAATAAGATTGGGTTGAGATTACTGGAAAATTTGGTAATGCTCTTTAGTTCGGAAAGAATTTTTATTGAAATAACCTATAATGGCATAGATTTGGAAAGATGTATGAGTTTCATAAGATTTCATTGAACAGTAAGGGAAATAGAAGGTTTATTATTTTAATATGGATAAGTTAAATGATTAGGAATGTGAAGTATAGCAAGATGTAAGTGGAAATCTAAAGTGAGATGATGTTACAAGCTAAATGTATAAAATTTCGAGACATTAGGTAATTAAGTCATGATAGTGATATATATATTATACAGAAAGAGAATAAGTCTGAAATGGTTATAATAAGTCTATTTGGGATTATAAATTAATAGAATGCAAGTTCATTTGGGATATGATATATATAGGAATGTTTGCTAAGTTTAAATATGTTTTAATTGATAAATGATGGGAGTGTAGAAATTATAATGTTAGCAAGGTAATAAACACAAAAGTATTTATTGAGGTCATAATAGATTAAGTAATAATTATTAATATGGAAAGAGAATTATCGAATATCAATTAGAGTTATTAATTTGGAATTATCTGTTGGATTCTTATATGATTAACGTGATAAATAATGAATGGAAGTGGTGATTAAGGTTAGTATAGATGTTAATACTAATGAAGATATAAGGAAAAGTAATGCTTGGGATTATATTTGATTAAAGATGAAATTAAAGGTTCTATTACTTTTGTTTAAGGTTAAGAGATACAAAATTATTAAGGATTAGTTTAAGATTTGTTTAAACAAGAAATTAACATAGGTGTAGTTTAAGCTAAAAGCTTATCAGGGTAATTTTTGATAGATTATGAGTATGTGCCTTATTGAATTCAATATGTTAATTGAAATTAGATATTGTGTTTGAGTGGCACAGCAAAAGCGTCGTGGAGAAGTTAAACAGAGTATGTTGTGCTATTGTATTTGAAAATTCGAGGACAAATTTTTTTTTTAGAGGGAGAGAATGTAACTGTCACGCCCCAAACCTGAGGGCACGTGACCGACACTAGGACACGGGATATGCACGTGGCTACCAGTGCCCGTAGTAAGCCTAACCCAAACCATAAGACAATAAGCCCAAAACACACAACTAAAAAGCCCAACTGGAAAGGGCTATGGGCCCAAATAAGGTAAGCAGAACCAAAAGATTCACAACATAACACACTTATCAAATTGGCCCAACATCATTTATTCCATATATTCTAGAAAGATAATAAATTACAGAAAGGTTCTGCTTAACCCCAAAGATTACATAACTGAAATAATACATAAAGCTCAATTACAAAGTGTAACATTGCAGAGTTCTAGAGTTACAATTACAAATGTACTTCTATTATATACATTTTTGAATACTCAACAATACAAACTACTGCCGAAGAGAGACTGGTAGTCTACTCAATTACAATTCCTTCACCAGCTCATTCCCTGACCTGAAAGCAACAAGATGAACAGGAATGAGTGTTCGACTCAGTGAATGATACCAGCTAATATATTAAACCGGTATCCTACAGATAGATTTCTAATGCACATGCTATGCACCATGTCATAGAGATAGACAATCATCCAATCAAGCAAGGATGGGGTATGGTCCACAGTACCACACTGATACTCAATACTCCGTATGGGGAGCCAATCCCCCTACTTTGGCTCTCTGAGTCTAATAATCTGTCTCTTATATCTAAGGGGCCCAGTCGTCACTGGTCTGTACCACACAGCCCTGACCCGACTGACAGCGGCCCTGGCGATGAGCAGGCCTGGCCAGCATCCATCAGTCATAGCTCATCTTCTGAATCTCATCATAAGCCAATCATAATCATAACAAATCCATAATCCTAAGTGGTACTGTATCCTCCCGCCCTCCATCCATCAACCACAATCATAGTATGGCACAAAATACAGAATATTAATTCGTCATTCACAGTCAAATGTTACATGCTTATATGTGCAGTAGTAATGCATAATATACATATATATACACACAACGATGCATATGAAATGAAAACAGGATAATACATTAGTGAGTATCACTCACCTAGTTGATAACACGACCAATTAACTTCTCTCGAAAGTGTGACCATTGGCGACAGAAGCTAGAGACATTGACTCTGGATAACAAATGATAAGATTAGAACAGGAACAACTCACTTAACTAGAATAGACTCTTATCACACAATACGATAAACAATGCTCATCGAAAAATGTGAACGTTAACCAATCGTCACAAACTCACTACCAACGGACTCGTCTCAACACGTAGAATCCAAAAATACAATATGTTTCTTCTGGTTCGTCGGAACCTGCGTCGGCAGTTCGATCGATCACCGGAGTTCGGTCAAAATCAACATCATCCAAAATTAGTAATTTATATACCAAATTAAAGCTTAGAGAAAGAGGAGTTCGATGGTACCAAAATCATCTTGAATGAACGTCGGAACTGGCCGGAATTTAGCTCGGAAGTTTCTACCGGCGGACGTTGCGGCGGCGCGTGCGGCGTCTGGAGACGGTGGATGGCGGTGATCTTCGGTGGACGGCTTGGTCAGCATCTCAGAAACCTTCCTGGCCGGCGCGTGTCAGAATTCGACGACCGGACGGCGGTCCGAAGGCATACAGCTTCTTCCTCTTCTTCTTCTTCTCTCTCTCTCTTCTCTCTCTCTCTCTCTCTCTCTCTAGGCTGCCTCTCCCTCTGCAGGCAGCCCACCCTTCTCTCTCTCTATATATATATATACACTGAAATCTTCTATATATATATATATACGAATAATAATAATAATAATACTAATAGTAATAATAATAATAACAATAGTAATAATAATAACAGTACTAATAATAATACTAATAATCATCATCGTAATAATAATAATAATAATAATAATAATAATAATAATTCTAATGATAATAATAATAATAATAATAATAATAATAATAATAATAATAATAATAATAATAATAATAAAATGATAGTAATAATAATACTGTGGACGATAATAATAATTCAATTACTACAATTTATTCATAATAATAGTAATTATAATGAAAATCCAAACTTCTGATTAAAATACTATAATTAAACTTATAATATTAATTAATACTTTTATTAATACCCAAAAATATAATTTCTCCAAAACCCACATTAACATTTTCATAATGATATACATATATAATACTTAAATAAAATTTTCATTAATAATACATATTCAAATAGTATGAATATTTATAATTTAGCAAAATATAATTCAAATTCTTACTTTAATAAGGAAAATAATAAAATAATACATTTCTGTACGAAAATAGAATTTTATAAAATAAATAGAAATTCAGGGTATTTCAGTAACAACCCACATCTACCCTAGAAGTTTTAGTGACAAATTATTTGAATTTAGGGTTATTGTGACAAATGTGTGATCATATGAAAATTCATGTATGATGTGATTTATGAGTTTGGGACATGTTAAATTAATTTCAATATGCCTAATATGAATTATTATTCTAAAATAAATAGTTTAAATAAAATGCATTAGCATGAAATAATTTATTTTTCATAAAATAAATTTTCATGTAAAAAGAGATTTTTAAACATAGAATAATTTTATGAGTATTTTTAAAATATTTTTAAAATAAATGTTTTAGGGAAAATTTTAATGAAAATAATAAGAAAAATATTTTTATTTTACTTACCCATAATCATCCCCTAATTTAAATCAAAAGCCCAAATACCTAAAAGCCCACTACACTAAAATACTTCTAACCTAGCTCATTAAGGGTATTGTTGGAAAATTGCCCAAAACCTTACATTTAAGACATCAATTTCAGCCAGCCCTAGTGTTCTAGCAATCACCATTCTATTTTTGTGTATTTTGATAGAAAAATTCTCACAAAACAATTCTCTCTATTGAAATTAAGAAAGCACCTTTTAATTTTGCGATTCCTGACCGTAATCATAAGTTTTTCTTCTCTTTCAATTCTTTAATTGATTTCTATGAAATAAATTATGAAAAAATTATTTTAAACTGGTTATTTACTGATTTTTACAGATTCAATTCTGTTTGGGTGAGTTTTTGAGAGAGAAATTTAATTCTCTATAGAAAACACAAATCTTTCCACGTAATTTCTCTAATGGCGAATCCTGCAACTCAAAATTGAAATGTTCATGCATAAACATTACCAAGGGGGGAAATTTTTACATGTTGCTGTTCTAAACTAATTTTTGATGTGTTTTGATGAAAAATATTGGATTAAATTATATTCTTGCATATTACTGTAATAACCGAAAAGTTTCAGAAAACAAATGAATTCAAGGTTTTTGTGCTAGAACTTAGAAGTTGGAAAATTCTATGATTTCTTTTACATATGGCTGCCAATTTGTGCATGGAGGAATTATAATTTGATATTTGTTTTGTTTGGATGAAAAATAATAATTTAAATCGTGTGTTTGCATATCGCTGTAATGAACGGAAAGCGCCAAAAGCTTAAAAAACTCATGATTTTCTTCCTAAACCCTAAATTTGGAATTTTCATATATGAAAGGCATTCATGGCTGCCAATTTGTACCTATTGATGTTTTAAACTGATATGTATTGTGATTGAATGAAAAATAATGGTTTAAACTACATGTTTACATATTGCTGTAATGACTGAAAAATACCAAAAATAAGAAAACTCATGGTTTTTCATCCTAAAACTTAAAGTTGAAAATTTTCATGCATATGAACGTATATGTGGGCCAATTCCTACATATCTATATTCTAAAATGATTTTTTTTTGAGTACATGAAAAATCTTGGTTCAATCCATGTTTTTACATATTACTGTAATAGACGGAAAGGGCGAAAAATAAGAAAATTCAGATTTTGCTTTTGAATAGGGCATTCGGCCTACATTGATATTTTTATCCCAATGTCTATAATTTTTATGTGATGTATTTTGATGATTATTGACATGTATGTATGTATAATAAATGGTTAACTTGCATGTTAGCTGAAGGAATGACTATAGACTAGCCTAGAGGCACTTTGGTATACTTAAGGTATACATAAGGTATATTAACCTTATGTTGTGATTAGAATGTGAATGTGATAGGGAAATATAGAAATAGATTTTATGATGACTTGATAATGAATTAAGGATCTTGAATTGATGAAGAGATTGATTGAATGAATAGGTCATAAGAGTTAAGCATGACATTTGAAAGGTCATTTGTTAAGTTGACATGTGTGATAGTGTTAAGTGCACTAAGATGATTGTTAAAGTGAATTGATATTAAGATATTGATTTCGTGTTGACCTTAGAAAGATATTGACATGAATTATAATGTGTTTTCATATGGGCCTATAAAGGCTAAGTGTGCAAGATTTTTAAAGTCAACATGTTATGTGCAAGTAATGGGTGCACTTCTATGTGCAACTCTAAGTGTATGTGAATGTTATATATGTATGGGGTAGTTATGGGATAGGATAGCATGATGATTAAATAAATACTAAGTATTGAATTAAATATTATGTTAGAACTTGAGGACTATTAGAAGTTAAAGGCTACAAGTACTAGGAGCAAAGGAACCACAACGTGAGTAAATATTATGCTATTGTTACAAGTTCAAGTTATCATGATTATGTTATGGGAACCTTTGGGATTCTTGAAACCCAAATTCACTTCCATTTTAAATTTCACTATGTGATTTCTTTATTAAGTTTGGCAATTATTAAGTTTGGTTTGCCAAAGGACATTTGGTCCAAAGCCTTTTGTGATTATCGAATGATAAAATCTTTTTATGATTATTACCCTAACTTATATTCTTTCTGGAATTACACTATCATTGTATCTTTTGTTTGAAGGTTAAACTACTATTGCTATTGGGATACTTGTTATTATTGCCTTATGTGATATTATTATTTGTGATTACCATTAGCTCTAACTATGGTACCTTTAACCCTTTATGCAGAAATCCTCATGCCAATCTGGGTAATCATTAGAACCTATGCGGTCTTAACCCGATGGATAGGAATTGTATATCCACCTCAGCTAGAAGGGGGTTCTAACCGTAGAGCCTAATCAGTTTCACGACTTTATAAGTAATGGGTTGGGAGTTAGAATTTGGTATAAGGCCACCTCTCCCTTAAGTGAATGAGCTAGTATAGTCATTTACTCTGATTGGGTAATAAGTGTTTTCAGTGTGATTTCTGCAAACCTGCTAAAGTGAAAATCTTGCTAAATTGTAAATTGTGAAACCATGATTTGTAAATTGTGAACTATGTGTTATACGAAATGGGCTTTCCTTAGAATGGGATATATGATATCATTTATGCTATATTGTTTACTCATTGAGATCATCTATCTCACCCCTTCTTCTTTCCTTGTGTCATTCCAAGTGAGCAATATGAGGAGGCAAGATGATAGCTCAAGCACTCTACTTCACTTGGGGAAATTCCTTGTCCAAGATAATTAGTTTAATACATTATAAAGAGTTATCATTAGACACTCCGGGAATATTTATTTATGGATGCTTATTTTGACATGTTATCTTTTGAGATTTTAATTGGATTCTAAATATTATTTCCTTATTGATTATGTTTAAAGTACATTTTAACTATGCTTATGCAACTTAAAGTTTTCTAAAAAAAATAAGGGTTTATTTAAGTTAATGTAAGAGGTTTTGGTTTGATCCTAGGTAGTATTTGTATAAGTATAAGAGGGTTCTATGAGCATGGGTGATCTTATGTCTTCCCATGTTCTAGGACCATCATGTCTCCGAAAATGAGATGTGACATACTTTCTCTTGCCTCTATGGGTTCTAAGAAAGTCACATATTCTCCAAACTAATCCTAATAAAATCAATGCAATGAGCATAAAGAAATTAAATTAATGAAGAAGATGATTAGGGGGAGGGGGTGGAGTTGTTTTATTTTAATTGGATTCTATGCTTGATGAATCAAGCATGCTTGCATATCCCTTCAAATGGAACACATTGCTTCCCTCTTGCAAAGGGGTTTATTTAGCCAAACCACTGCATCATGTTTTAATTGATTGATTGATTACTAAGTTAAGTTAATTAGTTCAAATTTTAATTAATTATCCTAAGTGAATCAATTAAGAAAAGGTAAGGAGCTTTAGAGGAAGAAGAGAGAATCCCAAGGAGGGAAACAATAAATAAATTCCAAAGAGGGAAAAACTGAAAGAATCCGAAGGAGGAAAATAATAAAATGAATAAATAAAGGAAAGGAAAAGAAAAGGATATCTCAGATGCGGGCAACAACTAGCCTCAGATGGTAGGTGGCGGCAAAGTTTTGATTTGATGGATCGGCTCAGAAACTCGCAACCTAGCTTACTTTGCAAAGCAAGGGGCAATAGCAAAGCAAAAATAAAAATAAAAGAAAACTTTAAAATAAAAAAACTTATTCTTTTAAGGATCAAGTTTATGGAGATGGTTCAATTGATACAAAGGCTAATCAAGTAAGCCAAGAGGTGAGGAGGTGTCAAAAACTAATGGGAGTACCCTTATATATAGGGAAAGGCTGGGGAAAAGTTTCATGCACTTTCAATGTGGTATAAGTGAAAAAAAAAACTAAAAAAAGGGAATGGTAACCACAGGCTACTTTGTGGTAATTGCAGGCCTTCGCCGTAGCCTCTTTTTTTTTAAGACTATCGTACTGACTCAGTATAGTGCACTAATCTTAGTAGATATCAAACTATGACTTATTAGAAGGGTGCAAAATTAAGGGTTTACAGCTGCCCCCTCATCAGAATTGGGTAGTCTATAAGGTGATTCTAATGATAGTAATCTTGGGGATGAAGGATGGAAAAAGTCTAAGTCATAATTTAGACATGTTTAGGTAAAAGGCGTGGTTGAATTTTAAAGGGTAGGTAGAAAAGGGAAATATAGAGATGTTTAAGTGATTATTTCCAAACATTTATGGGTGGAGTTGATAGATTTTAATAAAAGGATGGAATGAAAAGGGGAACCATAAGGATATCTAGACTAAAAGCTAGGTATTTATAGGTGAAAATAGTTTGATTTAATAAGGACGTTAGAATAAACTAGAGGGATATCTAGAATAGGAGCTAGATAGTCATAGGTGAAAGTTGAAAGATGCGAAAAAAAAATGAACCATGGGGATGCCTAGGTGATCAATACCAAATATTTATGGGTAAAGTTTCAAAAAGATTTTGATAAAGTGGTAGAAATAGGAACCATAGAGATACTTAGGTGACTGTTACTAGATATTTATGGGTGAATTTTTGAAAGGATTTTGATAAAAAGGCAGAAATAGAAACTACAGGGATGCTTAAGTGATCATTCCTAAACATTTATAAGTGGCATATCCTAAGGCTATCCTAAGATGATCTTATTTTGAAAGAGTAACCTAACCCTATGCTAGGTTGATGATCCTAAGGTTGTCTTAGGATAGTCTAATAAAAAAGATAACTAATTCAAAGTTAAGGTATATATCCTAAGGCTATCATAGATTAGGCATGATCAAAAGAGATACCTAATTCATATTTAAGGTATGGATCCTAAGGCTATCCTAGGATAGTTCTGATTAAAAGAGATACCTAATTCATATTTAAAGTGTGGATCCTAAAGCTATCTTAGGATGGCTTTGATATTGGAAGAAAAACCTAACCTTATGCTAAGTTAATGATCTTGAGGTTAAGATTGATTCTTGAAAAGAGATTGATTGATAGGGGGAGGGGGGAGGACTCTTGGATTGATTGGTTAATAAAGTCAATTGTCCTAGCCTTGGTTTAGGAACTCTGGTTGATGATTTATTGAATTGATGGTCTGTCTTACTTTAGAAATTTAGATTGGTGATCTTTCTTGATTTAGATTGATGATTTGTCTTGCTTTGAGCATTTGGATGGATTGATGATCCTTTTGAGTTAGGAGCTTATTTAATGCAAATTACATATGATTTTACAATGATTGGATACCTTAAACCTATGAAATGTTATCTTTGTATAAAAGTGTTTATCTTTTGAGAGAAAAATGCTTCCATTTTAAAAAGGTGAATATTTAGAAGGGAGGTACCCCTACTTTAAAATGGTAAAAGAAGGTTGTTTTGGTTATTTTGTTTAGATAGGCTAGCTTTAGAGATGGTAGAGTCACACTCAATTTGGACTAGGTATGAAAGCTAGTTAAATCAAAGGCCATCGGTTTGGCCTTGGAGGAAATCTAGATCAAATGTGGAAAAGATCAAGCTAATAATCTTGGAAAGGCTTAAGCTGGACAAGTTTTGGAAAATTTTAGGGTCAGATTGTATGGCCAAGTTAGGTTCGGCCTTAGTGAAGATCATGAGTGGGGTCATCTTAGAAGGCTATATCAGTTTTGGCCTTGGCTAAGGTCATTTTGGAAGGCTTGATCATGTCTTGTCCTTAAAATCAATTTGGAAGCTTGATCTGGTTTGGCTACATAAAAGGTCATATTAGGGTCTTAGTTAGGTTTAGATTTGGAAGAATCACTCAGGTTTTAAAATTAAAAGGCTTAGTCAGGTTTTTTTGCCTTTGGCGGAGGCCAAGTTAGATCTTGGAGAAGGTGGGCTTAGAGGTTTCTATCAGGTTTGTCTACATAAGAGGTCAATTTGGAAGGCTCAGTCAGGTTTTAGCCTTAAAGGAGGTCAAATTTGAAAGGCTAAGTTGATTTAAAAGGCTCTGTCAGGTTTGGCCTTATAAGCGATCATTTTGGATGGTTAGGACAAGTCTAGAAAGCTTAATCAGATTTTGCCTTAAGGATGGCCATTTGGAAGTCTAGGTCAACTTTGGAAGGCTTAATTTAAGGGTATCATTGGCTTTATGGTGAAGGCTTTTGGGAGTGGGCTTCATGGTGAAGACTTCTTAGTTTGATCTTTATAGTGAAGGCTTCTTAGCTTAGGCTTGTGAACCCTTAATTTTATAGCCTCATCATCCGATCGCAGCTTAACACCTGCTAAAATTAATGAGCTATGTAGAGCCAATACAGTGATCCCGCTAGCCGGTTAGTGAGTAGGGGTCAAGCAGGCGGCACCTCCAGAGCAAAAAATACACTTTTAGTCACATTAATATGAGTATACTTAATTTTTTAGACTCTGACACTTTTTTCACCCAGACCGGACCTTCTGTACTATGCAGTATTTTTTCAAAATTGATCAGATTTTCCCTTAGACTGACTGTCCAGCTGTTCTAAAATAATTTCAAGCCTGTTGACATTGATCGATAAGATTTTTGAGCTCTATAACTCCTAAAAACTGACCCAAAAGCCTCAAAAAATTGACCAAAAAATTAACTAAAAAAGCATGCCAAACTACATCAGATCTGATGCTACTTCATGTTCTACATTACTATGACACTGAGTCGCACAGCCTTGAGTAGAGCAGCATCAGATTTGTCTGCCTTGTCTAAGTCAAAATGACTAAAATGCCCCTATTTTGATTTTTTTTTTTAGTATTTTTTTAGCCATATCATTTTCGTCTTTTCACATTTTCACTTCCCAAATCACCCTTATCTCATTTTCCTATAAATAGTCTTTCCATTTCCTCATTTCAAACATCCCTTGAATTAGAGTCGATAGTCATCCTCTAATTCATCTCTTCTTATCCCTCCAGTCACTCTTTAATTAATTAATTAATTAATCTTTTTAATTAATTAATTATCTTACCCTAACTAAGTTAATTAATATTTTTAATTAGCTAAAACTCTTTTTTTAATTAAAATTAATCACTCAATTAATTAATTAATCTTTTTAATTGAGTAATTAATTACTTTTTTTAAAATCAAATTAATCCTTTTTAAACTACCCTTCATCCAAATTTAATTAATCATTTTAATTAATTAATCCATCCATCCATTTCATTACATTAATTAGTTAATTAATCTTTCTAATTAATTAATTGATCTCTCGATCAATCCAATTATTCGATCCTGATAAAATGAAATTTTGGTTCGGTAAAACCCTTTGCCCACCAAAAGCCAAGATATCAACATTTTTCTCTTAAACCCAAATCAAATCAATCAATCCAATCAACCCTTAAACCCTTCCATTTAATCGTGGAATGAACTATGTGGGTTTTGATCTCCATTTAATGGAGTACATAAGTATGTTTGGAATCTAAATCCAAATCCCAATCAATCTCCTTTCCTCTCTTTAATTAAATTTGTGGATGTTTCATTTTAATTTTCTCATTGTATTTATACCATGCTAATATATTAATGATAATATTATAATTGTCATATAATATTTGTCATTTATGAAATCAATTTTTTAAAGTCAAATTAAACTTAAAAACCAAATCGTGATTATTTAACTAAAAATATAGTCCCAAACTCAACCTGGTTGGAGACTAGTGGTTTTATCCTTAGGTAAATTAATTGAAAATTAATGAATTAGAGTCAATTGGGTTATTCCTTAATTTTTCCATTTAAAAATAAATTAGGTTGGCAACTCCCAAAAATCATTTTCAAAATTAACCAATCCAAACTCGAGAGTTTCATTGTGAGTTTAAACCCAAATGAGCATCCCAGTTCTCTCTAGCGGACCGAGCTGGTGCTAGGGTGAGGCCTCATAGCTGGCGACTCCATTGAGGAATAGTTGCCACCTTTTTTCAATGAAAAGGAAAATAAGAGGATTACTATTCAGTTAAAGAAAATTTTTCTAAAATAATCTCCATTTGGCTCATTAAGAATAATTTGACTTTCATGCATCGCTTTACATAATAAAGACTCCTTGTCTAACCTTAGCTTTAGGAAAACTCTTGGATGGTGAGTAGCATTGGCTCGACAACTCTTTTTGAGTATGTTGAGAGATAATGAAAGCATTCCACCCCACGATGAATCCCCGATCATTTCGATGGTGTAATAAGCAATCAGTATCATTGGACTCGCACGAGGCTCTTTGCTTCACATATGGTTAGGTATATCGATACTCTAGTGGGATAGGCACCCTTAATCAAACTACCCTTCACCCTAGTATATATAATCGCCCTAGCGTTGACACTAGGTTTCATATACTATAATAATGGAGATATTTGTGTATATGCCCATGAAACCTTTTTTAACATGCATCATAACATTACTATGCATACATAACATGAGAAATTTGACACGGTAAACCCTCAAACACCTCAAAAACCCTAAATCTATGGTCCATTACCCTAAAACATCTCACACACTCACCCTATCAATATGTAAACCTGGTGAACAACCTTGTGGAAGGAATCCTTTTCCCAATATACTTTCACATTCATGCTATTTTTCCTTCATAATTCTATTTTCTTATCCATTTTTCTATTTATTTTATGTTTCAAGGTACCAATGGCCTACACCTTTAACTCTTTCGATCAAGATGCCATGAGCACCTTTTTCACTAATCTCCTCAAGAAACAAGAGGAAACTTTTCAAGTTGCACTCACCATCGTCCTTAAAACCCAAGCCAACACTTTCACCAACGCTCTTGACGCCCAGTCTGCCACCTTTACCAATGCCTTCAACTCCCAACGCCAGTTGATCATCAATGAGGTCAAGGAAATGACCAATGCCACTATCACTCCCCCTCTTGCTCATATTGAGCCTGCATCTGCCTAAGTCTAGACTAGCCATGCTCCTACTTTTACTCCTCCTATTATTGATCTTATTGATAATGGAAAATCACCTAAAACTCTAACCTCTCCTACCATGGATTTAAACACAACCACTCCCTCTCCTATTGTGAATCCTTTTCAAAGTAGAGATTTTTCTAGCTTTCTCAAAACTAAGAAATTGATGGAGAAAATTGAGGCTATAGAGAGAACACTAAAAAATGTCAAAAAGCACGAAGACATGATAGATGTTGACTCTTTAACTCTCTTCCTAAATGCATGGGTTCTACCAAAATTTAAAATGCTGGTCATAGAGAAGTTTAATGGCACCACATGTCCCAAAACTCACCTCAAGATGTATGTGGGTGCCATGAGACCTTTCGGTATGGATGACGAGCTTCTTGCTCAGTTATTCCAATAGTCCTTGATTGGAGCTGCTGTTAAGTGGTTCCTAAATCTCGACTAGAATCACAAGAAGACTTAGGATGATATATATAAAGCATTTGTCAAGCAATACCACTATAACATCAAGGTGGATGTGACCCGTCAAGATTTGGAAACCACCAAACAAGGGCTAAAAGAATCCTTCAATATGTTCCTTATGAAGTGGAGGGCAAAAGCAACCAAAATGCTGAACTGTCATCTGAAGTAGAGCAAATTGACATCATTGACAAGAATCTCCTCCTCCAGTATCAGACATATCTGCAAACAGAGTACCTCCCTAGCTTTAAAGCTTTCATTGTCACTGCTACCAAGATTGAGGATTTGATCTAATTGGGATAAGTCAAGGATCAGTCCTCTGGTTCAAGGTATCTTAAGAACACTAACTACACTACCAATACCACCTAAAGAGGGGGGGAGGTAAATAATGTGCCCTATCACTAGCCAATGAAGTTAGAAACAAAGAGGACTTTCTCTGAGTTAGGCATGCCCCTCGGCATCGTTTATAAGAAATCTTTAGAGGCTAATTTGGTTAAGCCCTTAGAACCATGACCTCCTCCAAACCCCTTGCCCAAGGGTTTTAATGTTACTAAGCACTATGATTATCATCAAAGGCCAAGGCACAAAACTGATGCATACAAGGCTCTGAAGCATAAAATTCAAGACCTCATTAATAGCAAAGACATTATTGCTCCTAGACCTAAAGTCTAGCATCACCATCAATCCTTTTCTAAATCACTAAGCTCACTCGACCATCTCAAGCTTCACCTAATAATTGGCACTTTAAAAAGAGTGCCAGCATTGATGTGCCCCTATCCAAGTCTTTTGAGTCTATGTCTGAGTCACATAAGCCTGAGTCTGAGTCTTTTGAGTTTGTTTTCTATTAAATTTTTCTTTGAATTTGAGTATGTCAGGCTTTGTCCTTTTAAGTCTGTATTTCACCTTCTATGCTTATCCTTTAATGTACTGATGATGAGACTTTTATCAGTAATAAAAAGTTTGAACTTTCTTATTTACTTTAATTTTTTCTGATTCATTTTTAAATGGGACATCTTAAAAAAAAAAGAGAGAGAACAAAAAAAAAATGAAAAATACAAAAATACAAAAAAATGAAAAGGCAAAAGAATTAATTAATTATGGCACAAAGGAAAGAATCAAAATCACATACATTGCATTTGCATAGCAGTAATGGAAAAGCTCATGAACTGTTCTGTACAAGACATGATAGGGAAGCTCCATGCATCACAGATTACAAGATCCTGACCTACAAGAAGCCTGTCAAGGAAAAGCTGCAGAGAATGAAGGTAGAATAGATCAAAATGTATCATGACCAGCTGAATGCCATTAATGACATCTGCATTTCATTTTTGTTCTTTATGCATATGTAATCAGAACTACATGGACTTAATTCTCCCTGAAAAAAGTGATAAAAAAATGATGATAATTACTGTAAAGGGATATATAGGTAGCCCGACTTGGGTGTGATCTAAATTATAATACAAAATGTTTTATTTACATCATATTCTCATTTTCTCTATGCCTTATACATCATTCACTTAATTTTTTTGCCTAAATAAAAAAAGAAGAATAAAAAAAAGCAACAAAAAAGAAAGAAAAAAAAAAGAAGAAGGAAAGAATGCTTACTAAACTGAAAACTCGAAAAGGCGGCTTAGGTAGAAATTAAAGCAAAACTAAAAGATTTCTCATTTAATGATGATCAAATTTTGCAAAATACAAGCCCATCCTCATGACAAACGAATAGCCCTTTCAATGTCCTCTATAGCTTATCTTATATCGTATAATCCTGTCAACTTGCAAGTATTTTGAATAAAAAGCAAAAAAAAAAAAAGAGGTCATATCTGAAGTTATGGTCCAGCCAGTGTTTCTCTACATCCTAAGGTACACATCTCTTATGTCCTTACTAGAATCAGAGTTTGCCATAATCTCCCTAAGTAGGCACACCGCTCCTCTAGGTCTCTATAGCTCCTTCTACTGCAATAGTAGAAGTACCAACAAAATTAAAACTATTCACCACAGCAGTATTGAAAACCTTTTCTTGAGTACCAGTAATCTTAAAACTACTTCCAAAAATCCTCCTCAAGAGTTCAAAAACTACAGTAACCCTTTCTACCCTAACTATAACAATCCTTATCTAAATCGCCACTTTAGTGTCATTTTGTCTAACTGTAGTCATAATGTCCTTTGTCACCACCACTATAGTTTGAGTCACTATTGTGATGTTGCACTTCTAGTAGATCTTCGAATCTTCTTCAAAGAATGAGTCACCCCCACTATTGTGCTACATCCTCTTGCTATTAGTGGCCTCTTGCTATTAGTGGCCCCTCCTACAGTCTCTTCCTCCTTAGCTACGTCACCCTCTATTCCCCTTAACAGGGTAGTTTAGTACTCTCTCTCAACTAGCTAAACCACCTTTATCAACCATTTGTCATACTTCTCTATGATTCTAAATGAAATTCCTAAAAAACCAGCATGATAACTCCTCAGTTAGCCACTCTCTGATAGCTCTAGCAATGGGAGTTGTGATTTACACAGACTCTGAGAAAGAAAAACAGGAGCACATACTAAGTTTGCCTCAAAACCCTTATCCCCTAGCCAAAGGTCATTTAAACCAAACCCAATAGGCAAACCAATTTTTAGTCATGAGAGATCTAATCCCTTACCATTGCCAGTGCTAAAGTATGTCCTCTTAGGTAAGCTTTAACAACCATTCTGTCCAACCTCTGATCAAGTCTCAGTAAGGCATACGCCGTACTAAGAAATAAGGGCCACCACCTAAAAATGATCCATTAGTTGCACTTCTAAGATAACCCAAAATCTAAAACAGACACTCATAAAGCACCCCAACAGAAAGGGTAAAAATAGACAAATTTTTCTTACCTGGTGAATAACTGGCAAGACAATTCATCATTCTAAATCTCAAAAAAAGCAATCGAGAATCATTAGTGTCTCCTCCAGTATAGCTCCAACCACAAAATGCCTCTGCTTCATTTACCACTCTGGCGTCACCCCAATCAATAGATTTGTATTTGACTCTTAAACAGAAAACCAAGGCCTTTATCTTGAACCTTTGTCCCCCTTACATCTCCTTGGCCATTAGGATCATGAAACTTTTCAATCACAATGGTTAAATTCACCTGATCATCATCAATCATCGTCTGGCCTGCAACATCTTAAGGCAAGTCCAAAACTCCCAAAAAATATAAAAAAAAATGCCAAACTCCTCGAGCATGGACACAGCTCCTTTTTAATAGTACCAAAATAGAAACTCTGGGCCGTCGAATCCCAAAAATTAAGCCCTCAAAAAAATCTCAATCCCTTGAAACTCCTTGTAAAGCCACCATGGCAACTATCCCATGCCAATCCCAAGTTGAGTTTTTCCAACTTTGTAGAGTTACTCAGTCCACAAATATATGGCTCCACGGATGCAAAAGTCATATGAAAAAATTGCAAATGCATGAATCCACCCTTATGTATCCATGCAATCATCCATTATAGGCATCATCACAAATCATACATAGTATAAAAGTTAAATAAAAGGTCTATAAATTTTGAAATATGCATGCATCATTTGTGCACCAGCATCTATATAATCATGCACCATCATGCATAAGCTCAGCCAATAGCCTCATCGACATCTCTTAAAGCTGACCAGTACTTCCTTAAAGCTAACTGGCACCTCTTAAAGTTGACTAGTGTCTCTTTGAGGCTAAATGATTGATATGATGCAAATATGTATATCCAAACTAATTAATTAATAGTTATTTTGTGTTTGTATGCATGTATGTTATCTTTAAAGTGGTGCTTTTAATATTGTTTTTAAGTGTTCTTTAAGTAATCTAGGTAATTATCAAATGTTCAAGGGTTCTATGCTTGAAAAGGAACAAGTTTTACAAAGATTGGCCAAGACAAGCCTGTGCCGACTCGTGCCCATAGGTGCCGAGTCATGACAGAATGTCATGGTGCCGACTCATGCCCTATGGTGCCGAGTCATGCCAGAATCACATGGTGTCGACTCATCCCTACTTGTCTCGAGTGGTTATAATACCTTTTCACCAGAACACTTCACAAAAGGCTCCTTTTTGCAATGGACATGACTTGGGACACCTAGAAACCTATAAATAAAAGTGTTTTATAGAATTTTGGAGATGTGATGTTAATATTATTCATATATTAAGTTAGTAATTGAGAGTGTAATTCAAGTGTTCAAAGTTAGAATAAGATTGAAGAGTTACCAAGGCATTCAAGCAAGCATTCAAGGACACTTCTTCAAAGTAATTTTCTGGAGCAACGATTGAAGAAAACATCATCAAAGTTTCCTTTCCCTTGTCTTTTTATCTTTGTTCCTTAATGTTCATCTTGTCTTCTTGTCTAAACTTTGTCATTTACACTATGAATATGCACTAGTTTGGTTTCTTTGAATTGCAATAAAATATTAATTTTAATCATTCTATTTCTTATACGCTTTACATGATTTAGTTTTAATTGTATGCTTAATTAATGTTGTATGTGCTTGATCACCATGTATAACATGTTAGTCAAATTATTCACAATGAGAGTTGGGATAAATTAATGGAAAAACAATTGAAATTACTTAGAGAATAGGATAAGCACTTAGAGACAAGCAAATCCACTCTAAGGGGAATTATAGTATTGGCATGAATATTTATGGTTATGTTCTATCTCTATGATGACATGAGAATGCTTATAGACTCTAGATCAAACACTTCTAATTGACAATGAGAGTTTCTTTTAGGAATTATAGATCATACTCTCAATCATTGCATGTATGTAACATATCTTATTAAAATCAATTTTGACTTGTAATTCAATCTAATCAACATCCTTAAATCATAATATTAGATAATATAGTAGCATATAGTTAGAATTAAATCTCTTATTTAATATCTTTACCTATCCATCCTAGTAACTATCCAATTAATACAAAATTCCCAAATTCCCCAGAGTTCGACACCCTACTTATCCTATACTAATCCTTTTGGATTTGGGTCACCCATAGTAGGCCTAACAATGATACCTTTCCATATCTAATCAATGAATTGTGACTTCTAGAGTCCTTTTACTCCCATCAAAGTTACTTTGAGCCATCTGAAAGGCCTAACCCCTCACATTTAGAAGCCCAAGTTTCTTTGGTGCAACTAAAATCTTATTAGAATCTCTTGAACTGAATCACCATAAGCTGATGCTCTCCCTTTACTAATATCTTTTCAAAATCTATCAAGCAAACTCGCTATAGATTGAGGCTCTCCTCTTATCAAAATCTTTTCAGAATCTATCAAGTGGACTCACCATAAGCTGAGGCTCTCCTCTTATCAAAATCTTATAAGAATCTCTTGAGCCGATTTGCCATAGGCCAAGGCTCTCCCTTTATCAAAATCTTGTCAAAATCTCTTAAGCTGACTCATCATAAGCCAAGACTCTCCTCTTATCAAAATCTTATCAAAATCTTTTGAGTTGACTTGCCATAGGTTGAGGCTCTCCTTTTAGCAAAATCTTATCAAGATCTCTCGAGCCAACTCACCACAGGTCGAGGCTCTCTTTTCACTAAATTATCTTGTCCAAAATTCTCTTCCACCCATAAATGGCTAGAAATAGTCGCCTAGAAATCCATATGGTTCTTTTTCCATCTCTTAACTCTACTCATAAATATCTAGAAACAATCACCTATACATCAATGTGATTCCTTTTTCCATCTCTTTTGTCCAAATCCATCAACTGTACCCATAAATATCTAAAAACAATCACCTAGATATTAATGTGATTCCTTTTTCCATCTCTTCTATCTAAATTCATCAATTTCACTCATAAATGTCTAGAAATGATCACCTAGACATCTATATGGTTTCATTTTCCACATCTTTTACCTAAATCTATCAATTTATCAAAAAATATCTAGCCACTAACTTAGATATCCCTTTGGTCTATTTTCTCACTTCCATTCATCAGCTACATTTTCTGTCCATAAATGTTTAGGAATGATTGCTTAAACATCTCTACGGTTCTTTTTACCATCTTCCTTTTTCAACCATGTCTCTCACCCAAACATGTCTAAGCACTGACATAGATGTCACTTTGGTTCCTTATACCACCCCTTTCTTTCGGGATCACTATCATCAAAATTACCTTACAGATAAGACAATTCTGATGAGGGGGCAACTGTGAACCTTTAATTTTAGACCCTCATCATCCAGCTGCAACTTAACACTTGCTAAGATTAGTGCGATACACAGAGCCAGTAGTAGGGGTCAAGGGGTAGTGCCCCCAAAGCAAAAAATGAACTTTTAGTCACATTAGTACAAGGATACTCAAATTTTCAAATTCTAACACTTTTTGCACCCAGACTGGACCTTCTGTACTAGACAGTATTTTTTCAAAACTAACCATATTTTCTCTCAAACAAGTTATCCAGCTATTTTAAAATTAATTTTGAGCTTATCAACACTAACCGATAAAATTTCTGAACTCTATAACTCCCAAAAACTGACCCAAAAGCCTAAAAAATTGACTAAAAAATTAGCTGGAAAAGCATGCCGAGCTGTGCCAGATTTGATGTAGCTTCTACTCAGGGGCGGTGCAGATCTGTGCCAGCTAAGCGTGGTGGTTGCGTCGCTCTAAAGCGATAGCCATGTTACTCTGATGCAAATTCGCGTAGAGCTGGTGCGAAGCCACATTAGGTTTATCCACCTTGCCCAGGTCAAAATGACCAAAATGCCTATATTTTAATTTTTTTTTTTTGGTATTTTTAGCCCTATCCTTTTTGTTTGTTCACATTTTCACTTTCCAAATCACCCTTACCTCATCTTCTTATAAATTGTCCTTCAATTTCCTCATTTCAAACATCCCTTTAGTTAGAGTTGATAGCTATTCTCTAATTCATCTCTTTTTCTCCCTCCAACCACTCTCTAATTAATTAATTAATCTTTTTAATTAATTAATTATCTTACCCTAACCAAGTTAATTAATCTTTTTAATTAATTAAAACTCTTTTTTTAATTAAAATTAATCACTCAATTAATTAATTAATTAATCTTTGCAATTAATTAATTAATCACTTTTTTCAAAATCAAATTAATCCTTTTTAATCCACCCTTCATCCAAATTAATTAATTAATCATTTTAATTAATTAATCCATCCATCCATTTTATTACATTAATTAGTTAATTAATCCTTTCAATTAATTAATTAATCTCCCAAGCAATCTAATCATTCAGTCCTGATAAAATGGAATTTCAGTCCAGTAAAACTATTTGCTCACCAAAAGCCAAGGTATCATCCTTCTCCTCTTAAACCTAAATCAAACCAATCAATCCTTAAACCCCTCCATTTAATTGTGAAACGAACTACATGGGTTTTGATTCCCATTCAATAGGGTACGTAGGCACGTTTGGAATCTAAATCCAAACCTTAAATCTAAATCCCAATCAATCTCCTTTCCCCTCTTTAATTAAATTTATGGATGTTTTATTTTAATTTTCTCATTGCACTCATACCATGCTTATGCATTAATCATGATATTATAATTGTCATATAATATTTGTCATTCATGAAATCAATTTTTCAAAGTCAAATTAAACTTAAGAGCCAAATCATAATTATTTAACTAAAAACCTAGTCCCTAAACTCAACCTGGTTCGGGACTAGTGATTTTATCCTTAGGTAAATTAATTGAAAATTAATGAATTTGAGTCAATTGGGTTTTTCCTTAAATTTCCCATTTAAAAATAAATTAGAGTAGCAACTCCCAAAAATCATTTTCAAAATCAACCAAATCCAAACCCGAGGGTTCCATCGTGAGTTTAAACCCGAACAAGTATCTCGATTCCCTGTAACAAACTGGGCCGATGCTAGGGTAAGGCCTCACAAGGCTTCATTGTGAAGGCTTCTTGGCTTAGGCTTCATTGTGAAGGCTTTTTAGCTTGGGCTCCATAGTGAAGAGTTTAAGGCTTTTGGTTAAAAGGCTTTTGGGCTTTAAGGATAGTTTTTTTAGTATAGTCTTTTCTACAAGGGTGCTTTAGACCTCTTTGAAAAATGGTTGGCTTTAGCTCAAGTATGATGCTAAAGGTTTTGATCACAAGGTGACTGCAAGCTTATGGATAAGGGTTTGCCCTTTGACATTATTGCATCAATTTGAGAGGATTAAGCTGAGAATGGTTTGCAGGCCTTAAGAGACATTGATTTCATGGATTGTATGTTTTTCCAAAGAGGCTTGATCCTCTCAAGGATAATGTGATGTTGTCAAAAAGGCATGGGATGGGCTTTCACTAGTTCGAGCCCTTCATAATCAACTTTTGGGATGATGACTTGACTTTTGATTTTGTCAAGAAATTTGACTTCAATGATGATGAGTCCTAAGAGACTTGGGATTTTTGGTTTTGCCCATGTTGAGATTTTGCCAAAGAAAGAGTGGTGTGAGGCTGGAGCTTGCAAAGAGATATGATTTTCCAATGAGGCTTGGGATGAATTTTTGAGAATGGTTTGAAGGTAGATTGGAACTTCTGAAAGTGATCAAGGAGGTTGTATGATTTTTCTATTTATAGTATGATTCATGAAAAAAGGGCAAGTCAAGTTTTTCTTATTGTTTAAGATTGAAGAGATACTTGGAGTGACACTTTATTAGCTTGAATGTAGATAACATACTAGCTAAAGAGAAGTGCCTTAAAGAGTGGCTAAAGGACTACTGAGAAGAGATAACTTAGGGATGATGCTCCTAATGAGAGATAGGAATATGATGGATAGGAAATATGTATTAACTCTTTGAGCTAAGCGACAGGATATATTGACAACAGATGATAACGTTCCAAAAAGACATGCCTTATTATAGGATAAATGCAAAAAAGATAGCATAACTTTAGAGAATAAGCCTTTAGTGAGGAAGGATGACTTTGAAGACATGAGATAAAAGAATGGATTATAGACAATTTAACAACTTTGAACATAAGGAAAGAGGACTAGGATAAGCTTTCTCTCTTTCTCTCTCTCTCTCTCTCTCTCTGTCTTAGCTCTAACATTTGCCTATGTTGCCTTTTCGGGTTTTCAACTTAATGAGCTTGAATTACTGAAATTTGGAAGAAAATATTCTACCATGATTTAGGCTGTCATTTTTCTTCATGTTGAGGGGCTCTGACCTTTGAGTTTTGGGTTTGACAAAGGTCTTTTATGAACTTATTGCCCCTTATTGAGATGCATCGTTTGATTATCTAATGTGCAATAGGTAATTACATTTACTTGCTCTCTGTGCTTCAACTGTTTGATGAGAGGTCCATTACTTGACCATTTTTTACTAAGAGCTAGTGAAACAATTGTTGATTTGTGAGAATGAGGGCACTTTAAATTCCAATCTATGCTAATTGTGGTGGGTTTAATAATGAAATTAATTATTTGTTTATTTATCTCTCTTTTCTTTTTCTCTTTTTTTTTCCTTTTTTTTTTCTCTCTCTCTCTCTTTTTTAAGCTCATCCATATTAGACTAAACAAGGAAGATAAGAAAATTAATGCATAAATAATAAAAAGAAAATATGAATATTTTATTATAAAAAGAAACTTTATTACAAGATAATGAAAAGAGACCAAGATGGTTGACACAAAATACATGAAAAAAGAACATAAGACGATAGACTCTGACTCAGATTTAGCCTCAAACTTTGAGGTTTTGACTTAGACTTTGATATTTGGACTCAGACTCAAATTTAAACTTGAGATTCAACCTTAGATAGGTCAGATTAGCTAGGCTTAAACTCTTTTATGTCATCCACTCAAGGATGAGGTAAGGTGAGATTGAGTTAGGTTCGAGTTTCTCATCATTGTTTGGGTTGGTGGTTAGGAATTCAAGTTGAAATGATTTACTTTGGATGCAATCTTCAACCTTTGATGTAGTTGTAACTAAAGCTTTGAAAGTGGGCAGGTATTGGGTTAGTAGATGGGTTTGATAAACTGGAAGAAGGTTCTTGACAAGAATGTCTACTTGTTCTTGCTCTATCTGTTTGTTTACCATTTAAGCAGTTTTAGCCCTCCACCTTATAAGGAATATAGAGAAGGACTCATCGAGAAGCTACTTGGTAGTTTCCAAGTCACGCCTAGTGACATCCACTTCAGTATTATAATGAAATTGCTTGACAAAGGCATAACAGATATTATTCCATGTCCTTTTCTAGCCCTTGTCATGTGAGAGGAACCATCTTCTAATAGTTTCGGTTAGTGATTATTGGAATAGTTAAGCAAGAAGCTCATCGCTAAGTCCCAAAGGTTTCATTATCCCCATATATATCTTTAGATAGGTTTCGGGACATGTGGTTCCAACAAATCTCTTAAGTTTAGGCATTTCAAATTTGGGGGGAAACTTGGCGTCAATGAACAAATTCAAGCTATCCACATCAATTAAGTCACTATGGTGCTTCAGGGATTTGATGGATTTCTCTATAGCATCAAGTTTGTCTATAAGTAATTTAGTGTATAAATGAGAGAAAAATTTCCCACCTTGAAAAGGATCTAGGAGGGAGAAAGAGCTAGAGTTGGTAGTGGTGCTTAGGGCTTGAGTATTGGTAGGTTCCACAAGATAGGTCTAGTTTGGATTGTGGTTAAGGTTACTCTTATTGGTGTTTGTTTGGTTAATCATGGCTCGATCCTCCTTAATGATGAATTTCCTTTGTTCCTTCATGTTTTCTTCAAATTGGATCTATTGAGCAACTAGGATACTTGGAAATGCTCTTTTTGCTTCTTAAGGAGGCTAATCACAAGTGAGGTCAAGGCATCCATGTTAACATAATTAGTTATTGATACCTTGAAGGAAAGCAAAAGAAACACAGTAAGTAAATGGGTAAGGATAGAAAAGGGCAAGCAAACTCTAAGGGAAAAGGATTCCCTATTGTAATAACCCATACCCACCTTAGGAGTTTTCATGACAATTACTTGAATTTAGAACAATTAGGACTACATGTGTGCTTTTATAAAAATTCATGTGCTATGTGATTGATGATCATATGGCACGTTAGATTAGCTATAATATGCATAACATTAATTATTATGGTGAAATAAGTGATTTATATGAAATTCATAAGCATAAAATAATTTATTGCACATAAATTAAATTTTCATGCACAAAGCGATTTTTAAGCATAAAATAATTTTATAAGTATTTTTAAAATATTTTAAAATAAATATTTTGAGAGAAATTTTAATGAAAATAATAAGAAAAATATATTTTTTTTAATTGCCTATAATCAGCCTCAAAATTAAATCAAAGGCCCAATTTCCCATAAGCCTACTATACTAAAACACTCCTAAACCTAGCTCATTAATGGAAAACTTAGAATTTTGCCAAAATCCTAAATATTTATAGCAAAATTCAGCTAACCCTAGAGTATCAGCTACCATTCTGTTATTCTTCATAATTTTTAGAGAAAAATTATTTCAAAAATATTTTCCCAATTGAAATTCACAAGACGCCTTCAAACCTTGTAATTTTTTGACCATTTTCGTAAGTTTTTCTCTCCTTTCAATTTACTATTTGATTTTTATGAAACTAATTATGAGAAAACTATTTTGGGCTGTTAATTTAATGTTTTTCTGTTAATGAAATTTGGCCTAGGTAATTATTTTGAAAGAGAAACCGATTTTCCACCAAAAACACAACTCTTTTTTCGCATATCCGCCAAAGGTGAACCCTAAAACTCAAAATTGGAATTTTCATGCATAAATACATGGGGGGGCTGCCAATTTGTATGTGATTGTGTTTTAAATTGATTTTTTTTGTGTTTAAATAAAAAATATTGATTTAAATCATATTTTTGTATATTACGATAATGATCGAAAAAGTATGCAAAGCAAGAAAATTCATGGTTTTCACACTGGAACACAAAAGTTGGAATTTTCACATATAAAAATTACAAGAGGCACAAATTCATATATATTAATATTCTAAAAGGATTTTTGTCACATTCACATGAAAAATATTGGTTCAAATTATGTATTTGCATATTACCGTAATGAACAGGAAAGTGCAAAAAGTGAGAAAATTCATATTTTTACTTGATAGGTGTATTCGGCCTACATTGGGATTTTAATCCCAATATCTATAATTTTTGTATGATATATTTTAATGATTGTTGACATATATATATATATATATATATATATATATATATATATATATATATATATATATATATATATATATATATATATATATATATGATAAATTATTTAATTGCATGTTAGTTGAAGGATTAACTCTAGACAAGCCTAGAGACAATTCGGCCTACCTAGGGTTTACTAACCTTATTACTAGGTTATATTAATATGTGTATATGATTAAGTGACAAGTGAAATAGGTTTTATGATGAGTTAATAGTGAATTAATGATCTTAAATTGACTATGAGATGGATGGTATGATTTGTTCAAAAGAGATAAGCATGACTTTTCAAGGTTACTTGTTAAGTTGATATATATGTAAAATATTAAGTGTACTAAGTTGAATATTAAATGAAATTGATATTAAGATCATGATATATTATGTTTGACTTCAGAAAAATCATAGTATGAGTTATAATTTGATTTCATATGAGCCTATGAAGGCTAACTATGTAAGACTTTAAAAGTCAACCTGTTATGTGCAAGTGATAAGCGCACTTCTAAATACAACTCCAAGTATATGTGAATGATACATATGCATCGAGTAGTTATGGGATAGGATAGCATGATGATTAAGCAAATGCTAAGTATTGAATTAAATATTATATTAGAGCTTGAGGAGTAATAGAAGTTCAAGGGGCTACAAGTACTAGGAGCAAAGGAACCACAAGGTGAGTAAACATTATGTTCTTATTACAAGTACAAGCTATCTTGATATGTGAACCTTTGAAATTCTTAAAACCCAAGTTCTTTTTTTTCTTTTTATTTTCAATTACAATTATATGACTTCTTTGTTAAGCTTAGGTTGCTAAAGGACAATTGGTCCAAAACTATTTTTAAATATCCAATGATAATAAAGAACCTTTGTGATTATTGCCCTAACTTATATTCTTTCTAAAATTACACTATTATTTATCTTTTGTTTGATAAGTTAAACATATATTGTTATTGTGTCACATGTGATTGCATTTTTTCAATGCTATTTTATAAGTGATTACCATTAGCTTTAGCTATGGTACCTATAACCCTTTTTATGCAGAAATCCTCATGTCAATGAGAGAACTTATACACACGGTCTTAACTAGATGGATAAGGGTAGTGTATCCACCTCAGTTAGAAAGGATGATTCTAGCCATAGAGCCTAATCAATTTCACGCTTTTCTATGTGTTAGGAGTTGGAATTTGGTTTGATGCCATCTCTCCTCTATGTGTTCAAGTGAATATGGCAAAAGCCCTCACTCTCTACGTGCTATGTGTGATTTCTGCGAACCTTGATAAATTACAAACTTTGAACCATGAGCTATGAATCATGAATTGCAAATCATGAACTGTGAATCATGAACTATGAGTTATAAGCTACAAGCCCTTTCTAAGGGATATGTGTTATTGTATAAGCTATATTGTTTACTCATTGAGATCATTTACCTCACCCCTTTTCCTTGTGTGGTTCTAAGTGAACATTATGAGGAGGCAAGATGATGGCTCAAGCAATCTACTATGCTTGGGGAATTTCCTTATTAATAATTATTGTTGTACTGTAATATGATGAGTCTCTAGAAGCTCTAGGAGTCCTTATATTGAGAGTTTTATTTTTAGAATATTATTTATTTGATAGTTTAATTGGAGTCTTAAATATTCTTTTCATAAGGATTGTATTTAAAGGTATTTTCTTTAAATTATGCTTCCTCTAGTTAAAATTTTCCATATTATTGAATAATAAAGTTAATACATAAGACTTTGGTAAGATCCTAGGCAAATGTTACTTTGTACATGAGTAGGTTCTACGAACGTGGGTGACCTTATGTCTCCCTATATTTTAGGACTATCATATCTCTAAAATTGGGATGTGACAAAGTTGGTATCATAACTGAAGTTTTTAAGCCTAGTTTAGACTTGTCTATTTATTGGATTGATTAAGTATAATCCTAGAGCATGAAAATTTTCCTGTCATGTTACTTGCAGTTTATCACTAGTATAGTTCTGCAAAATCCTAATAAGCTATAGTACTCCTTGTCATTGTTTTTATGCCTCACGATTCTTTACCAAATGACCAAGAAGATTACCCTTATTAGAGGACCACAACCTAGAGCACCGTATATGTCATGTAAAAGGATATGAAGAGAGATGTTCTAGAAAGTCATACCTGTGATTCACCACAAGGAAGAGAAGATGCCTGAAGAAGAGGATCTCGAGAAGCATTTGGAATTATGACTGGGTTTATAGTAAGATTCAAAAACTGGAAAGCGACTACTCAAATTTGATGGAGGAAAACCAATGTCATAGGCTCTTGGTTGATGCTTTGAGCATATTAAGACTAGAGATGTTGAGTAAATGGGAGACCATGCACCTGGAGATTCTGGCTACTCGCTATCTAGGACTTTGTCCTCGACGGGTCACGAGCCGGATAAAGATTTATTTTGCTATAAGTGTCATAGTTTCTATCACATTTCTGCCAATTGCCTTTTTATTGATTATACGCTAGAGCGATCCTGGAAGCTACTTAACATTCGTCCTGATGAGGGGCATAGTTGAGGTTTGCGCTAGTAGTTAATAACTATTGGCCTGGTGGTATAGGATTTATACGATGCGAATAATATTATTTGATTGTGTAGTGACTTAGTATGGATTAATTTTTTTTATTGCCTATGACATGATTGACTTGTATGTGATAGGGAAATTCATATCCTATAAGTTATATGTTACATTATTATAATACATGATATATGCCATGATATGTGATATATGTTATGTATATATATGTTATGCGATATGTGATCTAAGATGTGATATGATATGATGAGTACTCATATAAAATGCATGGAAAAATGATAATGGGGTTAAATGGGTTAGAAAGGAGTTAGCACTAAATTCCCTTACCATTATAGCAGAATGCCTCCTAAGAAAAAAGTCTGCATAGCTGCCCAACTTGTCTGGGCTAGTGAGGATGCGATATCAGACACTACATCGAATGCTGCCTCTACACCTGCAAGGTCAAGAGAGAGATCTAACTTAAGGGCACAGACCATGGGCTCTAGCATGCAAGCCTTTTCGCAAGAGTTTCACACTATACGCAAGGAAATGAGGGACTTGCATAAGGAATTGGACGAGCTGTGAGTTCAAAAGTGAGAAGTGCAGCCAACACAAGAAAGGAATGGAGCTCCACTATCACATCCCAAATTTTAGAGATATTACGGTCCTAAAACATGGGGAGATATAAGGTCACCCATGCCCATAGAACCCACTCATGTATATAATAACATTGCTTAGGATCTTAACAAAACCTCATGCATTAACTTACTTATCAATAATAAGGAAAAATTTAACTAGTAAAAGAATAGTTTAAAAATACTTTTAAATACAATCCACATGAAAAGAATATTCAAGTCTCCAAGATAATTATCAAATAAATTATCAAATGAATAATATTCCAAAATAAAACTCTCCAACAAGGACCCCCGGAGCATCTAAAAGAGACTCTTCATATCACAGTATGATAATAAACTCTTCATATCACAGTATGATAAGTGGAGTAGATTGCTTGAGCTATCATCTTGCCTCCTCATAACGTTCACCTGGAACCACACAAAGAAAAGGGGTGAGATAGATGATCTCAATCAGTAAACAATATAGCTTATACAATAACATATATCTCTTAGAAAGGGCTCATAGCTTTTAACTCACAGTTCATGATTCACAATTCATGACTCATAGTTTGCAATTTAACAAGGTTCGTAGAAATCATACTTATTACTTATGAATGAAGACCCTACTTAATTCACTCGAATACACTAAGGAGAGGTGGCCTCAAGCCAAATTCAACTCCCAACTTGTAACTTATAAAGAGTCATGAAAATGATCAGGCTCCACGACTAAAACCGCCCCTTTTAGCTGAGATGGATACTACACTCCTATCCATCAAGTCAAGACTATGTGCACAGGTTTCAATGATTACTCACATTGGCACAAGGATTTCTGCATAAAAGGTTTATAGGTACCATAACTAGAGCTAATGTCAATCACTTATAACAATAGCACTTAAGAAAGCAATAACATATAGCACAATAGCAATAGTAATTTAACTTATTAAGCAAAAGATAAATAATGGTGTGGTTCCAGAAAGAATATTAGATAAGGCAACAATCATAAAGGTTCTTTCTCATCATAGAATAATCAAAATGGTTTCGGACCAATTGTCCTTTGGCAACCCAAGCTTAATAAAGAAATAATATAGTTATAATAGAGAATAGAAAGGAACTTGGGTTTAAAGAATCTCAAAGGTTCATATAACATGATAGCTTGTACTTGTAACATGAACATAATATTTACTCACCTTGTGGTTCATTTGCTCTTAGTACCTGTAGCCTTTGAACTTTTAATAATCCTCAAGCTTTATCATACATTATAATTCAATACTTAGCATTTATTTAATCATCCTACTATCCTATCCCATATCTACCCCATGCTCATAGAACATTCATATATACTTGGAGTTGCACTTAGAAGTGCACTCATCACTTGCACATAACATGTTAACTTTTAAAGTCTTGCACACTTAGCCTTCATAGGCTTATATAAAATCACATTATAACTTATACTATGACTTTTCAAAAGTCAAACACAATTTATCATGATCTTAATATCAATTCCATTTAACGTTCAACTTAGTACACTTAACACTTTACATATATATCAACTTAACAAGTAACCTTAAAGAGTCATGCTTATCTCTTTTGAACAAATCATACCATCCATCTCATAGCCAATTTAAATCATTAATTCACTACTAACACATCATAAAACCTATTTCACTTGTCACTTAATCATATACACATATTAATAAGGTTAGTAAATCCTAGGTAGGCCAAATTGTCTCTAAGCTTATCTATAGTTATTCCTTTAATCAATATGCAATTAAATCATTTATCATTCATATATAAATTTCAACAATCATTAAAGTGTATCATAAAAAAATTATAGACATTGGGATTAAATTCTCAATGTAGGTCGAATGCAACTATTAAGAAAAAACATGAATTTTCTTACTTTTCACACTTTCCATTCATTACAGTAATATGCAAAAACATGATTTAAACTAATATTTTTCATGTAATCTTAACGAAAATCACTTTAAAATGATTTACTATACCAATCGGCACCCATCTTGAAATATATGCATGAAAATGTTCCAACTTAAGGTTTTAGGGTGGAAACCATGAATTTTGTTGCTTTCCATACTTTCCGATCATTACAATAATATACAGAAATATGATTTAAATCAATATTTTTCATCTAACCATAACCAAAATCAGATAATAATTGCATGAAATGTTTAATTTTGAGTTTTAAGGTTCACCTTTAGAGGATTCGCGAAGAAAGAGTTGTGTTTTAGATTGAAAATATGTTTCTCCTTCAAATAATTCTCCTAGCCCAAATTATACAACAATAAAATAGCAAATATACAGCCCCAAGTAGATTTATCATGGTTAGTTTCATAAAAATCAAATAATAGATTGAAAGGAATAAAAAACTTACGAAAACAGTTACGAAATTGCAAGGTTTGAAGCCATCATGTGAATTTTAGTTGAGAGAATATTTTTGAGAGAATTTTTGTATCAAAATTATGAAGAATAACATAATGGTGGCTGTCACCAAGGGGCTGGCTGAATTTTAGCTTTAAATATGTAGGTTTTGACAAAATTACAAGTTTGCCATTAATGAGCATGGTTAAGAATGTTTTGGTGCAGTGGGCTTTTAGAAAATTGGGTCTTTTATTTAATTTATGGGCTAATTATAGGTAATTAAAAATAAAATATTTTTCTTATTATTTTGATTAAAATTTTCCCCAAAATATTTATTTAAAAATGCTCATAAAAATTATTTTATGCTTAAAAATCGCTTTATGCATTAAAATTCACTTTATGTGCAATAAATCATTTTATGCTTATGCACTTTATATAAATCACTTATTTTACATTAATAATTCATGTTATGCATAGCAGAACTAATATAATATGCCACATACTCATCAATCACATAACATATGGATTTTCATAAAAGCACACATTTTGTCATAATAGCTCTAAATTTAGGTAAGTTGTCATGAAACTCTTAGGATAGGTATGAGTTGTTACATCCGCCTTCTGTAGTGGTGGCACCTACACGGAGGGAAAGGAAGTGGCTACCCGATGAAGGGATGACTGCTTTAGAGTTCAGGAAGCTACAGCCACCTATCTTCTTGGATGAGATGGACAATATAGTTTGTCGATTGTCATGTTTGGATGCACAGGTAATTGAGTTGATAAGACTCCAACTCAAGGAGGCTTGGTACTAGTATGAAAGGAATATTAAGGAGTGACTATATGGAGCTGACCCATCTACGTGGGCAAAGTTTAAGCAAGAGATGATGGATCAGTTCTTACCTGAAGGTGAAAAGCAAGGTAGGGCACTTTAGTTTGAGCAGTTGAAACAAAAACCTTGAATATTGGTATCATAGTATGCTAAGAAGTTTAATCAACTTAGCAGGTTCACTGTCAACAATGTTCTTACCGAAGCTAGCCACATCAACCATCTTCTAAGAGGGTTGTTCACACCTCTGTTTAACTCATTGGCAGCAATTTAATTCTCGACCTTAGCTAAGCTGATAGATAAGGCCAAGATAATGGAAAAGAGATATAAGGTTGAGAGGGCCAAATGCGAGGAACGTGATCAGAAGGGTAGGCATAAGAATAAGGGCCATGTAGGCCAATATAAGAGAAGAGGAGGACCGGGAAAGGAATTTTTGCCCACAATCTCAACACCCAGAAAGAGCAGTGGCCAATCAAAGAATCTTCCTACTTGCGGCCATTATGGCAAGCTACATTCTGGAGTTTGCTGGAAGGTCCCTGGTACATGTTTAAGGTGTGGACAAATGGGTCACCTCATCAAAGACTGCCTAATGATGAGGAATGTGGGAAATGTGACCTTGGCCCCTTTACCAACTAAACCATACCAATCTTAAGGGCAAGGAGTAAAGAGTAAGGGACCAGCTACTAAAAACACACCGATAGCAGACAACAAAAGTAAGGGTCATGTCTTCACACTGAATCAATAAGAGGTCTATGCTTCACACATTCCTATCAAAAATTCTAGTGCAAGATGCTTGATTGATTATGGTGCTATGCATTCTTTTGTATCACCATGCTTTGCTAAGAGTCTTAGTAGAAATAAGGAATTAATGATTGTACCCTTAGCAGTGTCAACTCCTTTAAGAGAAGTGATGAAAGTGAAATATAGGTTTAAGGATTGTGGAGTAGATATTAATGGATGAAACTTCCTATAGAATTGTTAGAATTGGATGTGCTAGAATTTGATGTAATCTTAGGAATGGACTGGCTATATGAGCATGGGGCTCATATCAACTATAGAGAAAAGTTAATGGAATTCCAAACTAAGGATAGGGAGGAGTTTAAGCACCAATGAGATAGGAATGAGAACCCTCCGAATTTGATATCAGCCTTAGGAGCAATGCGGATATTAAGGAAAGGTTGCCAAGCATACCTAGCTCATATAGTCGATGCTGATAAAGAGGCCATTGTTTGTGGCAAGTGCACACCAGTAGTGGACAAATTCATGAACATTTTTCCAGAAGATCAACCTAGAATATCATTGGATCATGAGATTGAGTTCAATATCAAACTGCTACTAGGCATCCAGCCCATATTGATATTGCCATATCGTATGGCACCGATGGAGTTGAAAGAATTAAAGACACAATTACACAATCTACTTAATAAAGGTTTCATCCAACTAAGCAGTTCACCATGGGGTATGCCAATGTTGTTCATGAAAAATAAGGATGGCTCATTCCTAATGTGCATCTATTATCGCCAGTTTAACAAAGTCACCATGAACAATAAGTATCCTTTACCAAGGATAGACGATCTTTTTGATCAACTACAAGGAGCTGGCTATTTCTCCAAGATCGACTTGAGGTTTGACTATCATCAACTAAAGATCCACGAAGAAGACATCTACAAGATTACTTTCTATACAAGATATGGTGAGTATGAGTTCACGGTCCTACCGTTCAGTCTGATGAATGCTCTTGCTGCTTTTATAGATATGATGAACTGAGTATTCAGACCATTTCTTGACAAGTTCATGATCATGTTCATTGATGACATTCTGATTTACTCTAAGAGTAAAGAAAAGCATGAAAAGCATTTGAGGATCGTGTTGCAGAAGCTACGTGATCACCTGCTATACGCGAAGATGTCTAAGTGTGAATTTTAGATGGAGTCTATCAATTTTATTAGGCATGTAGTAAGTAAACAAGGAATCCAAGTTGACCCTAAGAAAGTTGAACAGTAGCTAATTGGCCACGACCCACAATTGTTTCTAAAGTTCAAAGTTTATTGGGTATGGCTGGCTATTATCGTAGATTTGTACAGGACTTTTCTAAGATAGCAGCACCATTAACTATATTGACCAGAAAATAAGTTAAGTTTAATTAGGAAGAGTCCTATAGAGAGAGTTTCCAAAAGCTTAAGAAGTGCTTCATATCAGCTCCGATTTTGGCTTTACCCGAAGGTGAAAAAGGATTCACAGTCTACTGCGATGCCTCGAAAGTCAGGCTTGGATGCGTCCTGATGCAAAATGGTAAAGTTATTGCCTATGCATCATAATAACTTAAGAAGCACAAAGTAAACAACCCTACTCATGACTTGGAATTAGCCGCGATAGTGTTCACTCTTAAGATCTAGAGACACTACATGTATGGGACGAAGGGCAAGATCTATATAGATCATAAAGGTATTCAATACATCTTTAGCCAAAGAGACCTCAACCTGAGGCAAAGGACATGGGTCAAACTATTGAAGGACTATGACTGCCAGATTCTCTACCATCCTAAAAAGGCAAACGTGGTGGCTGATGACTTAAGTCAGAAATCAATGGGAAGCCTAGCCCATGTGACCGTATGAAAGACGCCGATCATGAAGAAGTTAAAGGGATTGTTTAGTCAGGGCTTGAGGCTAGAGATTAGAGAATCGCCAACTTTAGTGGCTCATTTTCAAGTGAAGTCAAAGCTAGTGGAGGAGATTAAGGCTTCACAAGATAAGGACCAACACTTAGTTAAGTTAAAGGATGAGACTGAGAAAGGAAAGAACCCTAAATTCAAAGTGGTTGATGGGATTTTAGAGTGTGGAAAAAGAGTATGTATGCCTAATGTCAATGGACTAAGGTAAAGGATACTGAAGGAAGCACATCAGACACCTTACTGTACTCATCTTGGAACTACCAAGATGTATCACAATGTAAGAGCAAATTATTATTGGCCTAGGCTAAAGAAGGATGTGGCTAAGTTTGTGGCATCATGCCTAACTTGCCAACAAGTCAAGTATGAGCATCAATGATCCTCTAGACTACTATAAGAGATTAAGTTACCTGGGTGGAAGTGGGATTGCATCACAATGGACTTCGTAGTTGGGTTACCAAGAACCTCCAAAGGTTATGACTCAGTATGGGTCATAGTGGACTGACTGACAAAGTCTGCTCATTTTTTGGAAGTCAAGACCACATACTTTGCAACTTAGTACACACAATTATACATTAACAAGATTGTGAAACTGTATGAAGTACCAATTTGTATCATCTCGGATTGAGTCACTCAATTCGTCTCAAGATTCTGGCAAAAGTTGTAAGAAGCATTAGGAACTCAATTGGACTTCAGTACCATGTTTCACCCTCAAATGAATGGACAGTCTAAAAGGACAATTTAGACACTCGAGGACATAATAAGGATGTGCATTCTAGACTTCGGTGGTAGCTGGGATAAGTACCTACCCCTAATCAAGTTTGCCTACAACAATAGCTACCATTCGTCAATTGACATGGCACCATATGAAGCATTATATGGGAGGAGATGTCATTCTCCAGTTTGTTGGGTTGAGCCTAGATACAAGTATGTGGAGATGCTAGAATTGCTTAAGGAGACTACTGAGAAGGTACCATTGATTCAAGAATAACTGAAAATGGCCTTCAGTCGACAAAAGAGTTATACAGACCCCAAGAGAAAAGACGTCCATTTTGCTGTAGGAGATCACATTTTCTTAAAAGTTTCCCCAATGAAAGGTATCGTGATATTTGGCAAGAGAAGAAAGCTATCGCCTTGCTTCATTGGACCTTTTGAAATCTTGGATAAGGTTGGGGAAATGTCTTATAGACTTGCCCTACCCCCAACTATGGTGCATGTATACTCGATTTTCCACATCTCAATGTTAAGGAAATATATGTAGAATTCATCCCATGTGTTGTCACCTCTAGACATCGCAATAGATGAGTAATTATCTTATGAGGAATTACCACTAGCCATAGTGGATCAATAAGTGAAAAGGTTAAAGAACAAGGAGATACCCATGATCAAGTTTCAATGGCAAAATCATAGGATAGATGAGTGTACTTGGGAAGCCGATGAGGAGATGCGATAGAACCATCCTCAGCTTTTCAAGAGCATATAAGTAAGTATCTAAATTTGAGGATGAATTTCTTTTAAGGAGGAAGAATGTAATAACCCACACCCACCCTAGAAGTTTCGATAAGAATTACTTCAATTTAGAACTATTAAAACTAAGTGTGTGCTTTTACGAAATTCAAGTGCTATGTAATTGATGAGCATATGGCATGTTAGATTAGCTCTAATATGCATAACATTAATTATTATGGTGAAATAAGTGATTTATATGAAGTGCATAAGTATAAAATTATTTATTGCACATAAATTGAATTTTCATGCACAAAGTGATTTTTAAGCATAAAATAATTTTATGAGTATTTTTAAAATATTTTTAAATAAATATTTTGGGAGAAATTTTAATGAAAATAATAAGAAAAATATTTTAATTGCCTGTAATTAGCCCTAAATTAAATAAAAGGCCTAATTTTCTAAAAGCCCACTACACAAAAACCCTCATAACCTAGCTCATTAATGGCAAACTTGGAATTTTATCAAAACCCTAAATGTTTATAGCAAAATTCGGCCAGCCCTAAAGTAGCAGCCACCATTATGTTATTCTTCATAATTTTTTCAGAAAATTCTCTCAAAAATATTTTCTTAACCGAAATTCACAAGGTGCCTTCAAATCTTACGATTTCGTGACCGTTTTCATAAGTTTTTCTCTCCTTTCAATTTACTATTTGATTTTTATAAAACTAATCATGAGAAAAATATTTTAAGCTATTAATTTACTGTTTTTTTGTTAATTAAATTCATCCTAGGTAATTATTTTGAAGGAGAAACTAATTTTCTATCGAAAACACAACTCTTTCTTGGCATATCCACCAAAGGTGAACCCTAAAACTCAAAGTTGGAATTTTCATGCATAAATACATGGGGGCAACCAATTTGTATGTGTTTGTGTTCTACATTGATTTTTGCTGTGTTTAGATGAAAAATATTGATTTAAATTATATTTCGATATATTATGTAATGATTGGAAAAGTACGAAAAACAAGAAAATTCATGATTTTTACACTAGAACACAAAAGTTAGAATTTTCATTTATAAAAATTACAAGAGGTGCCAATTCATATATATTAATATTCTAAAATGATTTTTGTCATGTTTACATGAAAAATATTGGTTTAAATCATGTGTTTGCATATTAATATAATGAACAGGAAAGTGTGAAAAATGAGAAAATTCATATTTTTACTTGATAGGTGTATTCGACCTACATTGAGATTTTAATCCCAATGTCTATAATTTTTATATGATATATATTAATAATTTTTGACATGTAAATATGAATTATAAATGATTTAATTGCATGTTAGTTAAAAGATTAACTCTAGATAAGCCTAGAGACAATTCGGCATACCTAGGGTTTACTAACCCAATTACTATGTTATGATTAATATGTGTATATGATTAAGTGACAAGCGAAATAGGTTTTATGATTAGTTAATAGTGAATTAATGATCTTAAATTGACTATGAGATGGATGGTATGATTTGTTCAAAAGAGATAAGCATGACTTTTCAAGATTACTTGTTAAGTTAATATATATGTAAAATGTTAAGTGTACTAAGTTGAATGTTAAATGGAATTGATATTAAGATCATGATGTATTGTGTTTGACTTTAGAAAAATTATAGTATGAGTTATAATATGATTTCATATGGGCCTATGAAGTCTAAGTGTGTAAGACTTTAAAAGTCAACCTGTAATGTGCAAGTGATGAGTGCACTTCTAAGTGCAACTCTAAGTATATGTGAATGATATATATGCATGGGATAATTATGAGATAGGATAGCATGATGATTAAGCAAATGTTAAGTCTTGAATTAAATATTATGTTAGAATTTGAGGAGTAGTAGAAATTTAAGGGGCTACAAGTATTAGGAGCAAAGGAACCACTAGGTGAATAAGCATTATGTTCTTGTTACAAGTACAAGCTATCTTGATATGTGAACCTTTGATATTCTTAAAACCCAAGTCCTTTTTTTTTTTTTATTTCAATTACAACTATATGACTTCTTTGTTAAGCTTGGGTTGCCAAAGAAAAATTGGTCCAAAACCATTTTTGAATATCCAATGATAATAAAGAACATTTGTGATTATTGCCCTAACTTATATTCTTTTTGGAACTACATTGTTATTTATCTTTTGTTTGATAAGCTAAACATCTATTGTTATCATGTCACATATGATTGCATTTCTTCAATGCTATTTATAAGTAATTACCATTAGCTCTAGCTATAGTACCCATAACCCTTTTTATGCAGAAATCCTCTTGCTGATGTGGGCAATCATCGAAACCTGTGCACATGATCTTAACCCGATGGATAGGGGTAGTGTATCCACCTCAACTAGAAGGGATGGTTTTAGCCATGGAGCCTGATCAATTTCATACTTTTCTATGTGTTAGGAGTTGGAATTTTGTTTTATGCCACCTCTCCTCTATATGTTTGAGTGAATATGGCAAAAACCCTCACTCTTTATGTGCAATATGTGATTTCTACAAACTTTGAACCATGAGCTATGAATCATAAATTATGAATCATGAACTACGAGTTATAAGCTATGAGCCATTTCTAAGGGATATGTGTTATTGTATAAGCTATATTGTTTTCTCATTGAGATCATCTATCTTACCCCTTTTCCTTGTGTGGTTCCAGATGAGCATTATAGGGAGGCAAGGTGATGGCTTAAGCACTCTACTTCACTTAGGGAATTTCCTTGTCAATAATTATTACTGTGCCGTAATATGTGTTGCGTGATTTCTGCGAGTGCACAGGTCGAGAACAAGTGACATATTGTTTTTTTAATAGAATGTCGATCCCACGAGAAAGGAATTGTCAAGTACCAATTTTAAGATTACTCTATTATTTAGAAAATCAATAATGGGAATTTATATTTCAAACTAAATTAAAATTAAAGAAATTAAATGATGATTAATTTAAAAGAAGATTAAAGGCCTAGGATTTAGAATTCATCATTTGATTACCTATGATTTCTTTATATTCTCTAGATTGGATTATTTTTGCTGGAATTAATGATAAGATTTCCCTATATTATATGATGTTCTCTCTTAAGATACAACATGTGTGCTCATATTAACCTTATGTCTACTCTCGTGATCATAAGCAATTAACACAAACCTATTAAGTTTTATGGAAATTCTTTTAACAATCACAAAGGAGTATTCTTTATCTCTAAACAATGCATTCCCTAGGTCAGTTATTCTAATGAAATAATATTGTGTTTTTACTGTAGCTACTTCGCACAATATTTTAAATCATGCAATTAATGGCCAGTTAATTATAAGCATTAAGTTCTAAGATAAAAGATTAATTCTAACAATCAAACCTAATTAATTAAATATAAATAATCATATGCAAATCAAAAGATTACATTTAAATCCTAAAAAAATGAACTTGCCTACTCATAATTAAGAAGGAAAAAACAATTAAATTAACAATAAATATAATAATGACTTAAAATTAAATTCAAGAGTAAAGTTTAGAAAGACCTCTTTTTGGGATGTAATCTTTGATAAACATAAGCTCCAAAACTTCTCTTAATAAAAAGAACATAAACAAAGAAGAAAACTAATATATTTTTTTTCTAAATATTTTTTGATGGATTTTCTTGATGCCCTTTTCCTTTGCCAAGGATGGTATTTATAGGCATGCTTGGTGGAAGAATTCAAGTACCATTAAAATTGTTACATCAAAAATTCAATATTAATAGTTAGGTTGGCCATCAACCATGGAATTTTTACATTAATATTCAACAAAAATGGTTAGGTTGGCCACCAACCATTAAGTTGATTTCACATGGATTGGAAACTTGAATTATTGCTTGCATCATTATTTTTATGACATCATCACCTGCATCATTTATTTCATGACATCATTGCTTGAGTCATAACATTATTTATTGCATCATTGTAACATCATTTTGATATGCAAAAATAAAAAATACTAAAAATATGTTGTAATTTATTTATAAATTGTAAAACTATTTATTTCTCAAAATAAGTAATAATATTATTGCATTCTTGAGAACTAAGCTAAAATTTGAGTTTAAACAAATAAAATAACTTTAAAAATATAAAGTTATAAAATGATGAGTCTCTAGACGCTCCGAGAATTCTTATATTGGGAGTTTTATTTTTAGAATATTATTTATTTGATAGTTTAATTGGAGTCTTAAATATTCTTTTCATAAGGATTATATTTAAAGGTATTTTCTTTACATTTTGCTTCTGCTAGTTAAAATTTTCCTTATTACCGGATAATAAAGTTAATGCATGAGACTTTGGTAAGATCTTAAGCAAATGTTACTTTGTACATAAGTGGATTCTACTGCCATGGGTAACCTTATGTCTCCCCATGTTGTAGGATTGTCATATCTCTAAAATTGGGATGTGACACATATATATTGGTAGGCCAACTATTTTTTGGTTTAAGATATAACGGCCAATAATTTTAAGCTTAAGGCTTTAGAGGTTTGGATATATAGGGCCAAAGGCATTGGGCTTTAGGGTGGTCACATAGGTTTTTAGAGGTTTGGGATATATTGGGCCAAAGGTATTGGGCTTTAAGCTAAGGGGTTGTTTTTCAAACAAGCAATGGGTTTTAGGTGATGATTTTAACATTAGGGTCCCAAAGTGTTAGAGGACATGAGTCAAGCTTATGGTTAAGTAGTGGAGTTTGGATAAATGGACTTAGGTTTTGGGATTCGAATAAGAGGTAATATCATTTTGGGCTATAGGCTTAAGGTTCATGGTTAAAGGTGGTTAAGATGCACATTCAAAAGGAGGGCTTGAAGTGTGAGGTTTAGGTGTTTGGCTTTTAGGGTAAGGCTAGGATGAGGCATTTAGGTTAAAGGTTAAGGTAAGGTGTTTAAGGTTAAAGGCTAAGGTAAGGTTTTAGGGTTTTGGGGTGATAGTGTTTAGGATTTAGGGTAAAGGTGTTTGGGATGTAGGAAAATGTGTTTAGGGTTTAGGGGTGATAGTGTTTAGGATTTATAGGTAAAGGTGCTTGGATATAAGTGAGAGTGTTTGACCCTTCTTTGCTTCAAGGTGCAACTTAGATTTGGAATAAATGCATTTTTTTTTTTGTACACAATGGATACAAGATATGCATGAAAAAAATATTTCATAAAGATGCAATTACATAGGGCTTTGATTATGGTATGTACAACCTATGGTCAAGATCTAGGTTCATTCCATGAGAGGGTAAAGGTGGCTCATGCAGGGTACGTGTCACACTACATGCGAGTCAAGGAGTCTCGCGTGGATCCAACGATACATTCATGCTCGTTACACCTTTGAAATAGTCAAGAGATTCATTATGGAGTAGATGAATTTGCTATCAATGAATAAACCTAAGGAGAGTTACCCACTTGATGCTACTCACTATTCATTTGTTTTCCTAGAACTAGGTTTGTAGGCAAAGAGCCTATACAAGTGATGCATGAAAGTCATTTTTGCATTAAAAGTGCCAAATTTTCATTTAAACCAATTGGTAGTCGTCTTATTTCTTTTGTTAAAAAGAAGGTGGTCCCTAGTGGAGTCGCCAAGTATGAGGCCTTACTTGAGCACCGGTCTGATCCACTGAAAGGGAATCAAAATGCTCATTTGGGTTTAAACTCATAATGAAACCCTTGAGTTCAAATTGATTGATTTTGAAAATTTACTTAGAGTCTCCGCCTTAATTTTATTTTTCATTTGGAAATAAGTTAAAGGAAAAATGCTATTAAATGGCTCCAATTTTATCCCACCAGAAAAAAGTGCACTAGTGCTCAAATACAAAAAGAGGATTCAAGGACTAGATTTTTGAATTATTTAGAAAAGATTAGTTTGACAAGTTTAATACAAAATGACTTAAAATCGATTTCATGAACAGTTTATATAATGCATGAACAATTATAATATGCATGAATCATTCATTCCTCTATTCGAATAATAAAAGGCAAAAGAATAAAAGATAAAGATTAAATTTTACAAGGAAAATCCGAATTGGGGATACTTCCTCTAGCCCCTATAGGCTCTAGAAAAGTTACACATCCTCCAAACTAATCCTAGTAAAATTAGTGTAATGAATAGAAAAAAAATTAAATTGATGAAAAAGATGATGGTGATAAATTGTTTTATTTTAATTGGATTCGATGCCCCTCAAATAGGAATCAGAACCCACGTAGTTCTTCCTTCTTATGAATGGGTTTATTTAGGCAAACCACTTTATCATATTTTGATTGATTGAGTTGATTAATGATTATCAAGTTAAGTTAATTAGTTCATATTCTAATTAACTATCCTAAGTGAATCAATTAAGGAAATGCAAGGAGTTTTGGAGGAATAAGAGAGAATCCTAATGAGGGAAACAATAAATAAATCCGATGGAGGGAAAAACTAAAAGAGTTCTAAAGAGGGAAACAACAAAATGAATAAATAGAGGAAAGAAAAAGAAAAGGGAAAGGACACTTACCTTGAACAGCAAGAGACGACTAGTGTCAAGCAACAGGTGGTGGCAAATTTTGACTTAATGGGTAGGCTCAGAAAGTTGCAACCCAACTTGCTTTGCAAAGCAAGGGGCAATAGCAAAGCAAAAATAAAAATGAAATAAAACTTTAAATTAAAAAGCTTGTTCCTTGGCAGATCAAGCTTATAGAGATGATTCGCTTGATGTAAAGGCTAATCAAGCAAGCCAAGAGGTGAGAGGCTATCAAAAATTGAGTGAGAGGATCCCTATATATAGGGGAAAGGCTGAGAAAAAGTTTTATGCACTTTCGATGAGACATAGGTGCAAAAGAAGACTAAAAAAATAGAAAATCCAAACTTCTGCCGTAGAGCAGCCTTGAGATTTTGTAAAGTGGTAACTACAGGCCAGTCTGCGGCAATCGCATGCCTAGCTTTTTTTTTTTGGGGCAACAAACTTCCACCCACTAACCGGCTAACAGGACTACCATACCAGCTCTGCTTAGTGCACTAATCTTAGTGGTTATCAAACTACGACTTATTAGGAAGATGCAAAATTAACGGTTCATAACTAAATGCTAAGAAAAGGTTGAAAAATCAAGAAATTTAAAAAATCTATTAATTGTGAATGGACCTGTAAATCATACCTGCTACATAATATCATGCCCAAAGCAATGATAATGCGACCGATTAATTAAAGAGCCAAAAGACATGGTAAGGTTTGCAGTAGGCATTGTAATCACAATCCTAAATGCAATAGAAGGATCGTTACCGCAATCAAAGATTTGTGACCATGAAATTTATATCTCAAGGAATTGTTCCAATAGATAGTCAAGTAGCCAACAAAATTTTGACACATGTCAACTTGCCATTTGAAGATTGTAATAGCAATCAAGGCTTCACGACCATGACTCAGCTTTGGCATAGCATTTAATGTAGATTTTCTAGCTATTATAGAAGATTTGACTTTGATTCATTTTGTAACAATGCTTTGATGGGTGAAAGCTATAAATGTGTCATTCGAAGGACTTCATTGATGTTCAACAACCTTCATCATAGCTACACTCTTACAAATTTATTTCTTGAAGACTTGTCCATTCAAGTTCATACTTTGAATTTGTTGTAAGAATATTCATCACTCAAGGGCTGTGTGTTAGCCATAGAAAAATACTTGTATTAGGTTGAGAGTGAACCTAGTAAAACTCTTGTATAGATTAAAATATAAGCCTTTGGAAAACACATTTATAAAGGTTGAGTGTAAGCCACAAAACACTTGGTAAGTTGAAGTGAGCTTGAAAACTCCATTGTAAGTATATAGCTATAATGAAAATGCCCAATTGAGATTGGAGAGTGGATGTAGGGCTAGTTAATACCCAAACCGTTATAATTTTATGTGTGCAATCTCTCTATCCCTATCTATTTTCTTAAAATTCTTAATTACCTACCAATTCAATCTCCTTCTTGGTGCATAGTGGTCAACAAAAACCAAAAAAAAAAAAATTATTACAATTTTGATTATAATTTTTCAAAATATTTAACTAAAAAGAATTTCAAACCTTCATCCAAAAACATGGGGTGTCCTTTATATTGTTTTTAAAATAAATTAATATAAAATCAGTTTTCTAACTAGCGACTTAGAGCACTGGTTAAGAAATAAAAATTCATATAAAAGTGAAAATTTTAATATGTTATTTGCTATTGAGTGATTAAAATGAAATACACCCGCATTAAAATCTTTATTTATTTATTAATTTAATTATATTTATTGGAAATAATCATTTTATAACAATTTTTGTGAAATAACTGCTATTAAGTGTTCTTAGGACACTCACTCGGAAATTAATATAAAATTAGTATTTTACTAACTTATCTCTTGGTATTCAATTTATAAGTTTATCAACTTGTAGATTTATTAGTTTAAAATTTATTGAAATAATTGGAATTTTGATTAGACATCATTTAGGAAAACTCATTTGTAAAAATTAAATTAAATTAATAATATAATTCATATATTTGAAATAAGTTTTAAAGTGGTATAATTTATTTGAATTTTATTATTTAAAATAATTAAAAAAATATTTTTTATTTTACTTTCATGTAGAAAGAGTCATACTTAATTTAAATAAAAATATTTTAGGATTTAATAATAAACTTATAAATAAATTCTTGTAAAATTTTTTCATTTTAGCATGCTTTGATTTCTATCAAAATTATTATTTTTTAAAATTTGAAAAATTAAATTATATTCTTTCCGTCCCATTTTATTTGAGACATCTTTTTTTACAAAGTTTAAAAGTACGTTAAATAGCATGTTATTTTTCTTTTTATATCCATAGATAAAATAGATATGAAAGGTGAAAAAAAAGTCTTAAAAATACAAATGAGACTTGAATTAATATCCATAAACAAAATAAGTACAAATAGTAAAAAAATGTTAAAAATACAAATGAGATATACTTTTTGAGATATTTTTAAAAAAATATTCCAAATAAAATAAGATAGATGAATTTTTCTTTTTCTTTTTTTTTTTGTGAAAATACAACATCCAGATACTAAATTAAAGACGTATTTATTAGCGGCTAATAAAATTTGGTTAAATGTAATTATTGCAAAATTTGAGTTGTCAAATGGAAGTTTAAAGTGCACAGCTTACTAGTCAAAATTCATCCATGACTAAATAATAAAATTTATGTGTTCATTTACATCTTGTTTTTATTCCTTTACATAAAATGAGATTATTTTGGATTTGTAATAATAAATTTGTAAATTAAATTTTTACAAAATTCATCAATTTTATATGATTTCATTTTTTTCATCAAGAAATCCATGTATTTTGACATGATTTTTAATAGTAAATTTATAACCTAAATTTTACTTTTAGTAATATTTCTCCGAATTTGAGGATATGCGGCTAAATTATAACTGTTGTCCCTAAACTTTATCTTAGAATTTATTATTATCCTTCAACTTTAATTTTTTGCTTGAAAATCCTCTAACCTTAATTTAGCTGCAATAGTGTGGTCCCTGGTTAGCTATTATGGCCATTAGCTCGCCAGACATCCCACGTGGTATCCTTATCAAATTATTGTAACGTTATTTCATGCGAATCGATTCTTCCATGTTGGCATCCCTCAACTTCTAGCCTTCCCCACATGCTGAATGGCTATTTTCTCTCTCTAAGTTTCTTTGTTAAATTGCACCCATTTCCCAAAAAAAAAAAACCTAATTTGGATCTGTTATTTTCTTATTCTTGTTTTTGTTCTTAAATCTCTTCTTCCTCTCATATCTTCATACTTCAACGATTGCCATGACTTAGATGCAAATGGAATTTGCAATACCAACCTGCTATTTTGGCAAGGCAGCAATGATAAAAACCTTATGGTTCGATGACAATCCTAGTAGGAGATTTGTTGGGTGCAAGAAGTATAGGGTAAGTATTTTATTTAAATTAAGAATAATGGAAAAAAATGGTTAATCTAGTCTGAGCTTTTGTATCTTACAAGTGATTTTTTTTTTCGAGGCACCAAGTGAATACATGTTCTTTAATTGGGTGGACCCAAAGTTCCTCCCACAAGTGAATTGAGTAATCCTTAGTCTGTTGAAGAAGTTGAATAGACTGAAAAGAGTTTTTACTGAGAATGGTGTTGAAGATGTGAACGTGGTGCCTGAACCTGTTGGTGCAGCCAAGAGTTGGAAGATGATTAGGAAGTGGTTCATTGTGGTTATGTTTTGTGCTATTGTATTGAAGTGTTTTCTTTGAGTCCTTTTATTTTTTGTGTTTATTCTTTTTTTTTTTTGGGATGATGGGCCATTATAGGTTTTAAGGGATGTGTTCATTAGGAAGGGATAGAATTTTAGGCTCCAATTAAGGTGGTAATAGCAACAGATGCTTTTTGTAACTATTTGGGTATTTATGAATGAAAAGGAAATTTTATGGCTATTTTATGCACTATTCCTATGTTCCTATATATACACAATAATGCCAACATATATGCCCATGAAACGATCAAATGCACAATCTTAAAATAAAGGCATAATAACAAGAGCATTATCAATAATACTTAAATAGTTTTACATTAAATGCTATTGCAGATAACAAAAAAAGATAATTTATTCTTGTTTCAACTTTAAAATAGGTGTGACTTTTTAATCTTGTTTCAACTGTGAAACACAATTTGGATTACAAAATTATCAAATTGCACCTGACTTAATGTGTTTAACATTTGTCCAAAAAAAATTGTCAAGTATTTGCCAAAAAAATTTTTTGTGATTGCCTGCACATTATAGGTGCTATATGGCAACAAAAAAATGACTGCTTCTTTGCCCTCTTTACTGGCATCTTCTTCTTGCCTTTTTCTTCATAACTTGTTACATTTGTAGCTAGTTGTGATGTTGACTCTTGAATGTGAATCCCTGTTGACTGGCTTTGATGGTTTATTTCACATGGCTGAGTAGCAGCAACTCTATTTACCTATTAAATGTACATTTCAATTAAAAACATATTAAAAGTAAGCTAGCAAATAAAACCATATTAAAGTCAGCTAGCTCGCATTGCTACTTGCAGACATATATGGATTTATAGGAATAAAACTAGTTGTGCTTTGAGCTGCTTACCTCTTCCTTTTGTTCTACAAAGACATAATGACCAACCTTAATAAATTTACATTTTATTGTAAATGTGGTTTATTAATTAACTACAATGAAAGCAAACCTTATCAAAAATTTGAGCTTGAACATCCTTGCCATGAAATCTGACATTATGACCTACTTGCTTGCAAAAACTACATTTCATCTTGACTAATCATGTTCTTGGTAGCTTTTTTTGATTTGCCTTTGCCTTTTCAAGTTTCTCAGCTTGCTTTCTCCTAGCTTTTGCTTTCTTCCTCTTTATGCTTTTACTAGTGTTAAAGAAGTTATAATTATATCTCTGGAGTCCTTAAGCCACATATCTGATCCATTTATACCAGGAATGACATGACCATATATTTGTTTTGCCCTTTCTATTAAATAACATTCACTGACATAATTGATAAGATCCTCATTGTTGCGAAAAATACATGTTGCACAAGGGATCCTAGTCAACTACCACATTCTCGAGCTGTATTCACTTTTATTCATGTCAACAACCTTTTGTCCATCTAGTCCTAAAACTTGTATTTGCGGTGAACCTACAAAATGTGGTTGATATGCCCAAATAATCTCTAAAATCTTATCCAATTTCTTTTGTATTTTGGGACAAATAGGTCCTGTCACCTTTTTCAATTCCTCTCTCTTCCTGAATAATATTTTCATTAACCTTATCCTTATCATCTCCAACATTGTTATCATAGCCTTGTATCTAGTGTCTAGGATGTATCTATTAAAGCACTCATATAGGTTGTTTGTCAGGATGTCACAAAGTGCTTATGTTAAAACATGCCCTTGTCTAATGCTTTAATGGTCTATCATTAAGCCACTCTCTGACCTCCTCATTCTTTTCTTCAATAGCATTAAGTGCTTTTGTTCATGCAGCCTCATAGTTTGACCTTGCTGTGTCCCACAACATATCTTTCAATCCTTTCCCTTTAAACCTACCTCTGAAATTTGTATACATATGCCTAACACAAAGTCTATTTTCAGAATTAGGAAACAGTTTCTCAACACTATTCATTAAGCCCTGCATCAACATGTAAAAAACACTAAAAATTAGTTTGCATATGCCCTATTGATAAAACATCACCATTCAATTAAACAATTTGGACAAGTTGTAATAGATTACCTTTTGTCTATCAGACATGAAGACCCATTAGTAACTATTATAAATCTCTAGGTCTTCTTTCAATAAGCTCAAGAACCAAAACCATGTTTCTTTACATTCATTCTTCACAACTGCCCAAGTTAAAGGGAACATACAATCATTAGGGTTAATTGCCACAGCACTAAGCAATTGACCTCCATAGGTGCCTTTCAAAAAACACCCATCAATGCAAATAAAAAGCCTATAACCAGCCTTAAAGGCACTCTTCAATTGACCCAAGAAAATGTACATGCCTTTGAATGGGCCTTTGTCCTCCATAAATTCAATTGTTGATCCAAGACGTGTCCTTAAAATCTCCAACTTATACCTATGAAGCATTAAACACTGAAGTGCTTCATTTCCCATACCTTTTTCAATGCAAACTGCTTAGCTCTCCATGCTTTGGTCCTAGTTATTGTATAACCAGTTATTCTGTTCAACCTGTACATCAAACTAGTGACAAACCAATTAGGATCACTCCTAAAATTTTCAAGGAATAAATCTCCAATCTTCTTTGCAATGAGATGGAAATTATTAAAAGTCTTCTTACAAGTGTGTTTCAGATTCATGCTCCTCAATTGAAATGTGGGATTTTACTCATCATTACCATCAAACTTTCCTGCATAAATAAAATCCCACATCCCTTATGACATTTGTCTCTACATCAGATCTTATCATTCTTTGGAAACCATATCTGGAATCTAGCTTTCAAAGAATGTTGTATGCATACATCCTTGAAGGCTTGCTTATTACTAAATAACATGCTTATCTTGAATGATGGGTCATTCATGTCCCTATGTGTATTGAATTCTGGATATCTAATTTTATCATCTCCATCTGAGTTACTGTCAGCACTGTAGAGATCATCTGATGGTGCATAGTCAGACATCTCTTCTTGGTCATTTATGTTCAATCTAATGCCGGCATCCACATCATGCTCACTTGTTATTGTAGCTATTGTCCTTATTAAGGGTTCAGATTTTGGCCTCCCTTTGTTTCCTGGATTTTGATTTTCCTTTAGAACATTTACTAGATCTTCATCTCTATTTACAAGGTCATAATCTGGGTCTTGGAACTCATCATTAATAATAGGTACATCTTGAGGATCTTCTACTTGAACTTCAACATTGTTATCAACTATGGGTCCAGTTTCAACTTCAACATCATCCTTTGTTGGCCTAGTTTCAACTTCAACATTATCTTCAAATTGAGTCTCTAATGTGTCCATTAACTCATTAATTTCATGTATGCTATGTCAAGTAAGTCACTGAAGACATTAATATCATTTACTTTGGTCCCATATGATTTAGCCTCAATTTCATTTGTAAGAACATAGGCTTGAGCATTTTCAGCATTAAAATGTGCAGGTTCCATTTCATTTTGAATTTCTAAAAGCATGCTAACTTGAACATTAGTTTTAGGCTCTTTTTCATGTACAGTAACATAGAATTCAACATGTTTAGCATTATTATGTGCAAGCTCCATTAAGATATCCATATCTGAAACTAGCTTGACTTGAACATTTGTTTTTGTCTCCATTTCATGTGCAGGAACATTGACTTCAACATGTTCAGATTCATGTGCAGGGACCATTTCATCCTTAATCTCTGAAACCAAGCTGGCTTATACATCTGCATTTTTCTCTGGTTTCACGAGGTCTACAGTAACATCAATAGCAAATCCATACTCAAGCAATAGTGGCCCTTTCCTAAGTCTTCTGAGTTTAGCTTTAGTATCTAGTACTTTCTTAGCAGGTGCTTCTTCCTTATTCTCAGGTAACTCTTCTAATACTACATTAGTCTTGTTCACTTGAGGTTCAACAATATCCACAAGATCACCCATTATTAGATGGTGAACATACAAATCAATAAACCCACAATTAGCCCTATGCCTTGCCATCTCCACTGTATCCTGGTCATTCTCAAGTAATTTGAGTGAGCTCTTGAATTCCAAGTCATGCCTTTTCCAGTAATATAGCATGACACCTTTAATCTCCAAATTGTCCAAAAATACCTTATCCAATGAAACCATGGATATCCTATCCATGTGCATAAAATGAAAGTATTCAACTTCACCATTAAAGTAGCCATACTCCCCAATCTCCCTAAAGAAATACATACAGAGGGTGAAATAACCCTCAGGATATGCAAATAAAGAACAAAAAAAAAAAATAAAGCTTATTATTTTTTTTAACCAATGTAATATTTGACAAATTTGTACCATAAACCCTAAGCCCATACATACAATATTAACATAATTGTATATTCACAATGTTAGCAATAACATTAAACAAATAAATTTTTAAATTCCCACATGCATGGTCCAAGACAATACTCAGTGCTTGGACCACAACACTGACAAGGTCCATGTTAAAAAAAAAATAGTAGTTGCAACCTTTATATCAAACTAGAGAAAAAAACAAAGCTTAACAACAAGTATAATGTTGAAAACACAAAAAACTTTTGTTTTATTATACTTACCTAGACTGTTTATCTCTATCAATGCTGGTCCACTAGTTCCTTTTACCAACACTAACTCCACACACACTTTAGAATAAAGAATCCCTTGACAAAGACTGTGCCTAGAAAATTTTCCAAATACCTTATTTTTTTTATAAAAAAAAAACTTCAAACTTTCACTCAAATAAGGGGGAGTTTTTGTCGCCAAAAGCCTTTTTAATAAAGTTTTCCCTTCTTATTAAAAAGGTATAAACTGAATGGAAAGTCTAGCCTTGTCCCTCTCTCTCTTGATTTTATATTTGTTATCAAAGAGAGAATAGAGAATAGATAATGTGAAGAAGATGGTTTTATTGAAGAAGAAGAAGATTATGAAAGATGATTTTACAGAAACTAAGAAGAGTGTGGAAGATGATTTTACTAAATAAAAGAAGATTAGCATCAATTTAATAAAGAAATTAATGGAATTAGTTATCAAGCTTGAAGAGAGAGAAAATAGCCGTTCAACACATGGGGAAGGTTAGGAGCTGAGAGATGCGAATGTGGAAGCATCGATTCACATGAAATAACATTAAAATAATTTAATGAGGATGCCGCGTTGGATGTCCGATGAGCTGATGGCCGAAATAGCTGACCAGGGACCACTGTTGCACCTAAATTAAGATTAGAGGATTTTTAAGCAGTAAATTGAAGTTGAAGGACAACAATGAATTCTAAGGTAAAGTTCAGGGACAATGTTTTGTCATAATTTTATCTTATTTTTGGTTCCTTCAATTGTTAATTTATAGTTTATTTTTATGATTTTATGATGCTTTTAATGTGTTTATTAAGTTGTTTTCAGTTGCATTAATAATTGAAGAAATGAAAGATATATGGGCTAAATCGGAAAATTCAGCTGAACTTTGCATGGCAAGAGAAATGTCGTCACATGGTAGCAAGCAACTCAGGCCCTAGCGCCACGCAGCTAGCCCCAATGCCTTGCAACAACCTACAGCCTATGCCAGTGTGCCTTAGTGACCTCCCAGTGTGCACAGCAGCAACTGACTAGCAGACATGCCTCAACAAGGCCCAGCGAGCCCCAGTAGTGTGTTGATTGTCATCGCGACCCTGCTGCGCCAAGCTGCAAACTCCTTCTGCCCAGTTGCACTATTTTTGAGTTGTAACCGAATTTTATCCAAGTTCTTAAGGGATTTTTAACCCTAGGTCATTTTGGAAAGTATAAATAGAAGGAGAAACATTTATTTTGGGGGGCAACTGACTTGAAAAAGAGGCCAAATGATGTTTCATTTCAATTTTTTCAATTTGACATTATTTCTTCTTATATTTTCTCATTTTTTTAGTTTTCAGATTTCATACTTAGATAAGATTGTTTTTAGTTATTTTGGAAATTTTTTGTGAAGATGCTAAGAGATTGGATTAGAACATCGAATTAATTTGTAAGTTTAATTTCCTTATTATTTTTATTTTTTGATTATTAAATTGAAAGTTTTAATTCAATGGATTCTTTTGATTTTAATAATTTGGATATTGTTATTACATTTCCCATGAACTAATTTCAGTCTTGTTTAGAATTTGTATACTGTGGTCTTGATATAGAATTGAATTAAATCCCATTGAATTATTTTTATTATTCTTAATTCAATTGATTAATTGGTATTGAACAATTACTTAGCTACTAATTGTTTGACATGTGTTTTGAACAAAGGAATGAGAGTTAAAGTTCAATCCTGGATTTCATTCCTTTAGAATCTTAAAATAAATTAGAAATATAAGTTTTAAGATTATGTTTTGGTTTTTTTGATATATGATTTGATAGAATAATTTTTATGAATGCGATTACTAACAAATTGATTTTTATCATTTGAATTATTAGAAACTAAGATTTTAGCATGATCAATTGGGTATATTCATGAATATATAAGATTGATAAACTGAATACAAACCCTAGACATCTTTCATCTATTACATAAAAACCCTTGCATTTGCATTAAATATTCATTTTAATTTTTTACTTTAGAATCATTATAATTTTCTTATCCAAATCATTCAAATTCTTTTCATTTAATTTGTTTTGAATAGAGACAAATATTTTCATTTGTAATTCCTTGAGAGATACGATTTTCGATGTTTCCAATATCTTACAATTATCTCGTATACTTACAGTCGTTTTTGGACAATATATTTTGAGGTGAATAGAAAACATTTGCAATTTAGCTAAGGATTGACATAATGAATTAATTTTAATATAATTTTTAAAATAATAAATTTTATAAAATGGTTAAAAATTAATTTTTTTTTTTGGTAATGTTAATTTTATAAACTTGTAAACTCATAATGAATTCCGAAAATGTAAACAAAGCTTGCTTTAAGCAAAGCGCAACTCAAAAGACTCTCTCTGTCTCTACGATATTGTTTTCGAGAGAGGAGCAATGGCCTCTGCCATGAAAATTATATTTGGGCTTCTAACTATTGTCACAGTTGGGATGATCATAGGTACCCTCCTCTGTCCTCTTCTCTATATCTCAAAAACAAAATTTTTTTCCTTTCTCTAAATTCTTTGATTCGCCTGCAAGCGAGCATAATTTTTTTTTTAAGGGATCTGATAGTTTTATTAGTTCTTCATTTACAATGCTTTTGATTTTTTCAGTTATTAATCCAGTTCTGTTTGCATTTTACAATTTAAAAATAGAAAAAAAGAAAAAAAATTCAAATCCTAATTATCTAAATTTATCTAATAATTGAACTCGAAAGTCACACCTAATGATGAATTTGTAATATTTTTACCTTCATTGACTATGGAGTTCACTGTGATTTTATTGCTGATAATGATTTTGAATAATTAAAAAAGGTATTTAATGCAAGATTACTGTGAAACTATGAAATCTATTTTGATATATGCCCATTTTGGTAAACAGAATCAAAATGGGTTCTTGGAACATGGGTTTTTGAAATGATTTGTATGGGTTCTTGAAATTTCCATCATCTGGTTTTTAATTTTAGTAACGTTTATGCTTTTTCTTCTTACTGCAGGTGCATTGTTTCAGTTAGCATTTATACACAAGTTGGAAGATTCATATGGTGATTTTCTCACTTCTTTTCATTCAATGCCTTTCAGTTTGATACAATTTTTATACAGCTTAGCTTATGCTTGCACGCCATGTTAATCTGTCTGGACTTTCAGGCATTTGTTTCATCCTGGAAAACTGTTAAATATCTAATGAATGAATGAAATGGAACGTGTGTGGGTAATCCCATGTTGATTAGTGATAAGAAATATAATCGATTATTAACCTATTTGTTGTAGAATCCAACTTATTGTAAGCCCAATATATCTTATATTTACCTTGACTTAGACTTGATTTTACCTGGACTTCTAGGGCCAAAGACTTCGATAAAAACGAATATCATGTAGGTGATAACCCTAACCCTAGATTAGGTTGTTGATTGGATAGGATAATATTGAAAAAGAGAACAAAGAGATCAACAGATCAACCAAAATGCTGAATATTCTGGTTATGCAACCAGTAAAATAGATTAAAGAAGTAACTGGTTTTTATTATCTTTGCCTCTAAAACTAAACTTTTAGCCCTATTTATAGCCTAAAATTCTAATAGGATCCACTAGAATAAGGTCTTGAATCTCAATCCTAATAAAATAAATTTTTTTATTATTCTAAATGAAGTCTATCATAATCAATAGATTAAGAAAAGACAAACATAACCTTAACTGAGATTCTCAGAACTTCTAAGATGATGAATTATAATGTACTATAGTAGCATGAACAATAATTTAGGGAAAAATTCTAAATTTTTTGCTCCTGCATCAAAATACTTGTGAAATGTTTGATTCTTATCTTTTTAGCATCAGATGTTTTATGGGACTCTGGAAGATATAGAAGTGTTTTAACATATTCTTATAACTTATAGTAACTTAGCCCTATTTATAGCCTATAATTCTAATAGGATCTACTAGAATAAGGTCTTGAATCTTAATCCTAATGACATTAATTTTTTATTATTCTAAATAAAGTCTATCATAATCAATAGATTAAGAAAAGACATACATAACCTTAACTGAGATTCTCAGAACTTCTAAGATGATGAATTATAATGTACTATTGTAACATGAACAATAATTTAGGGAAAAATTCTAAATTTTTTACTCCTGCATTGAAATACTTGTGAAATGTTTGATTCTTATCTTTTTAGCATCAGATGTTTTATGGGACTCTGGAAGATATAAAAGTGTTTAACATATTCTTAGAACTTATAGTAATTTGAGGCACACATGCCAAATGCTTAACAGTACTGCTCTTAAAACGTGTTTGTAAGTTTTTTTACCAGTTACGCAAGTGTTGGACAATGTGGACTGTGGAGTTTTTAGCATTTCACTTGTTTTTCCCCCAAATTAATGGTCATTCTTATAAATTAGATTATCAAAGGCAAATTTGGGGTAAAACAGTGCACTGATTAGTGGAGACTTTACCTGATTTGAAAAACTTCAGTGCAGTGAGGACTTGTAATCCAATTCTTGCTACTTTTTTTCCTTGACTTTGATTTGAGTTAATGTAATCAACCTTAGGACTGTGGTTTTAAGCTAGTAGTGCATGTTGATGGCTGCAAGCTGTAGCAATATTGCTCAAGGCATTGACTTTTCATACCTGAAGTATATGGTCCTTGGCGTAAGATGTAATACCATAGGCTTATCACCTAAAAATGCCTGTTGGAGTTATTAAAGTTTGGGTCTTGTTCCTAATACCTATGATAATTGCCAAGGTTCTTTTCATTGTACAGCTGATGTAGGGATGTTGGTAATGATGTATGAGGTTTTTGAGATCAAATGACAACCTACTATAACAAACAAACTTATCTCATCGCATTACTTAATATATGAATATCATTTAACTCATGGGAAGAGATAAGTTTTAGAAGAACAAAAGTACATAACGAAACTAAAGAGATGTGCTATTGAAATATTCCATTTTGTTCTGGCTTGCCTTGGTTTCTAAGGTTCGATGAGAGAGGAGAATAAGAAAAGCTGTGGATTGCTTGCCCTTTCCCCTCTCCCCTGGAACTTCAAGCCTGTTAGAAACATAAATAGTAGTTTTCAATATCTTTTATCAATGTGTCATTTTTCCCCTTACCCCATTTCTAACAAGTTTGCCTCCTTTTTTTCCCATTATACAAATAAAATTCTGTTGAATTTCATAACATGATTAATTTCTGTTATAGCTTCCTTTTCCCAGCCTGTCTGTTGTTCTAAAGCTTATTGATATTTTTCAATTTTCTTGTTCTTTTTCATAATGCTAGTCTTCTATGTTATGATACTGGACTTGTTGCAAGCTCTTATGAATTTTGCAGGTCTAATGACTTTAAAAATACAAAAATTTCAGCCTTTTTTCAATTTTGTTCAAAACTTTTAATTTTGTCAATTTTGTCCCAAGTCACAATTTTACTTGCAATTATGTCAAAGTCAAAGAAATTAGTTAAAATTATAATTAAAAAATAATATTATATTCATAACTCAAACAAAATAATTAAAAACTTTTAATTTTGCCAATTTTGTCCCAATTCGCAAATTAGGACAATTCCCAACAACAGCAACACAATTACAACTAAATTCAAAAATTAGGACAAATTGATAAAATTAAAAGTTTTGGACAAAAGTGAAAAAAAAAAAAAATTTTTTTTTTTTGGATTTTTTTCTCTATGTATATATCATTAGGCAGAATTTATATGTACATATGTGGAGTTGTGGATGAACAGCCACAATATGTGTTTGCTTGTGTCTGTTTCTCATGTATAATATCCATGGGCAATGATGTGAAATGAACAGCTTTTTAATGAGATTTAAGCAAGCAAGTTTTGAAAGGAAGTTGTGCCTTTTGATTTAAGTTCTGGGCTAACACTTTTGGTTTCTTAAATTTTGTGATCAATGGAAGTATTTTAACAGCAATAGGTTCTTTCCTAGGTGCTATTTACAGCAGTGTGAATGTCATGTCTCTTATAACTGATTTTCCTATGGAAAGCTTCAACTCATGTATATATCATCTCTAAGGCCTTTAAATTCTGATGAATTTGGTGTCATAGGAAAATTTCATGAACGTTCTTTGATCTTGTGATAGCAAAAGTTACATTTCTTATTTTCTTATAGAAGATGAATTGCTTGAGAGCCAAAACTAACATTGTGGTGAATTTTCTTTTGAGCCACATCCTCAATAGGCACCGCGTTTCCATCATTTAAAAGAGTGCGCAAAATTCATTATGATGGCCATCTTCAGTTGCCAAGAGGTTGGTATGGTTACTATAAATGACTGTTTCTAAATACACCACAATGGTAGTTAGCATAAGGAATTTCTAATGTTAGCCAAATACAGTGAATAGGCTTCTTTAGAGAAAGGATCATACTACGGATCATAAGTATGATTGCTGAAAATTTGGATTGCACTCGATATAAGGTAGATGCAGAGTACTCTTTGATACTTTCATTTTGAGTGCCTTTTTCTTTTTTTTTTTTTTTTTTTCCTGCAATCCATTCTGCCCTCAATGATAGTCTGAATTTGTAAGATGAGTGCATGACAAGACTTGAGTACCTTGAAATGCTATTATTATGATTTATGAATAACTCTGCCTGCATGATTTTGGCATGTAAATTTGAATATGTTTTCATGGTTGTAAAACCATATGTGTTTCCCTAGAGAATTGTTTGATATACTTTTCATTTGATAGGTAAATTGAAAATATGATTCTATTTGTTTGGTTTTTAATTTCTCTGTTTTAAATTTTCAGGTATTCCTCAATGGGAGAATGACAAAGAAGCAGAAATTTTACGTCTTGGACATGTATGTTTGCTATTTTAAGTCCTTGTGTAATTCTTACCCCAAATGTGAAGTTAAAGACAACACATTGCTGTTACAATGTAGATGCTCTTTACTGGGATGGAGAGAAACAAATAATGATAGAAAATAAATACTGGAAGGAAAAGGGAACAAATATATTGAATATAATTATTATATGGTTTTCCTTTGGTCACATTGTATGAAATTGAGAGGTATTTTACAATACTGGAATGGATCATGGTATTTAAGCTAATATTTTGTCATTATATTCCCTCGGATGAAATGTTTTGTACATTCTTCTTTATTTTGTCATTATATTCCCTTGATCTTCTACTGTTGTGTTGAGCAGGCTGTTATTACAGATTGTTGATGTAGCAATACTATTATGCAGCATTTGATCTTTCTTTTCCTCTCCCACTCTTTCTCTCTAACTCATGCACTAGCACAATTGAACTTTCTTCTTTTAATAATGGAAAATCATTTGTTTTCTAAAGTCTCATTGTCAGTTTGTTTTCATTTGCACTTTAGTATCAGCATATTCATGAAAGCTGTAATCTTGAAGATGGAGCTCATCTTAACTATTATTTTTAATTCTATCTAATCTTATTTTTGAAATTCCTACTCTGGTTGTGAAGCTTAGTTCTTGCCCTTCTTCTGTTGATGTAGGTCAAACCTGAAATAATTAGCTGGTCACCACGAATCATTGTATTGCATAGCTTTTTGAGCATGGAGGTAACCTTAATTGATTATATCCTTATATTTAATTGAGCTTCTGTTTTGACACCAAAAAACAACCTTTGATTATTACACTGCTGCTGGATGTTAATTTGGATTTGCCCTATGAAGGGGTAAGTCTAGAAATTAGTTCCAATTAACTTAAAGTCATCACATTCTTATTAGTAATTGGCATAATGGAGAAATGACATTCACAAATTTTTTGGAATCATTGAGCATGAGGTGGTTTTATATGTCAATGATACACTAATTGGATCAATAATAAAGTAAGAAAATGTTAGAAAAAAGAAGAATTGTGAATATTCAAAGGGTAGCATATTGTTAGAAATTGGCCTTCTTGGAATTTTGCATTCCATAAACTATTTTCAATTTGGTGATTATAATAATATATGTATATTTTTGAGGTTCTACAAACATAATATCATTGTGACAAAAGATATGGGCTGGGTTGGTTTTTTTTTATTTATTTATTTATTTTTTTTTAAAGAGAAGGGGGGGGGGGGGGGGGGGGGGGTGGAGATACGTGTGGAATTCAATTTTATCCTCCACTTTCCATGATATTGAGACTTCATCTAATGTTTGTATTTACATGAAAATGTGAAGTGCACATAATATATACTGGTAAATATTTTACGTTTGTTTAATAAATTTATGTTATAAAATAAATTCAATGATCAGGATATTAATTTATGATAGTTTAATATAGTTACTAATAACTTTTCAGCCTCACCAAGTAAAGGAAAAATCCCAGCTTTGCCCTTATTTGAAGGATGATGAAGTTTTTGATATATTGGTCCCTACACTTGATGGACTGATCCAGACCCCTAAACTCATTGCCCCATTATTGGATTTCTAATGCTGAGGGTTATTTCTTCTCTTCCCACCCTTTTTGTTATCTCAAAGTGAGGCTGTTTTCTCTGCCAGCTGCTGTAGTAACTCCTGATTGTCATAACTATGCAGCCTTTTAGCTGTCTTGAATTTTGTTAATCCCGTAACATTTTTCTTCCCTGACCTGAATTTCTTTTTTGTTTTTTTGTTTGTTTGCCACTTTTGATATTGAAGCTATTGCTTGGACAGTGGTCTGTAAGCAGGAGAGCTAGCAGTTCCTTACCTGACCATCAGTTGGCCTGAATCTACTGGTCTTTGGCCCTCTGCAGCAGAGTATTTCATAATCCATGTAATGGTTGTGACAACTGTCTTCCTTGGTTTTGAGACAGGACGGGTTGGAGGGTTGGCTGTAAAGGGTGAATTTTAAGTTTATATGAAGGCTAGGATGATAGAAACTTTAGGTGGGAGGTTGGTATTTGTAAATAATGGGCTTGAGAAGCAAAACTGAGCAAGAACAAAGAATTATGTGGCTGTTTGTGAAGAAATTAAGCAATATGAACAGTAACGTGACTAGTAAAGTGAACAGTACATGAATAGTAAAATAAGAGAAAATAGTTTAAGCTTCTTAAACTTCCTTAGGAATCATATCCAAGGCCCCATGGCATCACCTATGGCTGAGTATAGCATAATTGCTGTTTTTTTTTTTTTTTTTTATTCAGTAACTTGAGCTGGTTATTATTAACTTCTTGAGTTTGTTGCATCTGATTCTTTAAGGAAATTTCTTCTTCATCATTCTTCTTCGTTTTTTTTTTTCTCTTTTTTTTATTCTCTTTTTTTTTTTTTTTTTTTTTTTTTTTTTTTCCTTCTCTCTCAATTGAAGTTTAGGTCACCTGTTTGACTTAAATTCTTGCATTAGAAGTGCGATTCTTTATTGAGTCAATAATACTTAGACAATTGCAAGGCCAATATGATAACAAGTATATAAAAAAGACTTACTTTGTAAAGAGTAAGAATGACTTAGAACAGTAATTAGGTGTAAATAAAATTGCAGAAAGCTATTATGCAATGTAAAAATTCTCTGTAGTAGTTTTTTATGACAGAACTTTTTCTAATTACTCTCTATGCAGCATTTATTAAAATTTCTTTCTTTAGTTAAGTTGCATATGGATCTTTTTATCCTTTTCTTTTCCATCCAAATTTAAGATCTACTTATAATGATGGTTAAAAAATATACTTTGTTTGGATAATTTCCCTGATAAATTGTCTAGGCAGTGATTGGTAATTGTAGCAGTGATTTTGGTTACAAGGTCGTTCTTGCTTAACTTTTGACGGAATTATGGAGGTTTCCGTTCAGACCTGTTGAAAATACTATTTTACAGATGTGGCATGAAAACACATTTTGAATTAATACTTTTGCGGCCATTGCAGGAATGTGACTATCTTAGAGCCATAGCTCTCCCTCGCCTTCAAACTTCCACTGTGGTAGATGCAAAAACAGGGAAGGTATGTCTTGCAGATATTCTGTTGATCTACCATTTGATGGCTTACCATTGTCTATTTTTTATGCTTCTATCACCTCATAAATGTTGACTGACTTGACTTATACTAGAGGGCTATTGCTGTATTTTCTTTACTTTTTTTTTTCTTTTGTTATAATTGATTTTAAAGAACCCTAATTTAGATTTTGGAGTTTTCATATTCTTCACAAACTTGTTTAATGTTTAAGGTATGTCATATTTAGTTTTATCATCAAGCTTATTAGTTATGGTCAGGAAGATTGCTTCTATGATCTTTTGTTCATCCACTCACCTTCTGTGTACTCTCTAGCATTTTTTCCCCAACAGTATGTAAACCATGTAGATTGTACTAGATGTTAGGAATCTAGTATCAGAACAACATATAGCTTCCGTATCACGAGGAGAAAAATGTTTTCTTTTTCCTCATTTTGATTGTCCTACTAAATTGTTATTTTTGCAATTGTGATGGGTACGTACATGAAAAAGAATGCATACTCTGATCGAATTACTGGTGGATATGAATTATTCAGACTGTTTGCTTCTATGCATCCTTTGCCTTTTTCTGGAATCAGTCTGATGTTATTCCTTCTTTTTTTTTTTTTTTTTTTTTTTTTTTTTCTTCTGAAAATGACATACAATCACGGTATCTTGTGCCTCATATGCTAGTTCTGAGGCCTAAAAGTGACCAAATAATTTGTTTGTTCTTGTTTTTGCTCATGCATATTTTGCAATATTTTGTTTTTTGGTTTTTTCAGATATTAGTTAATTAACTTGCTCTAGGTTTTCTATTTCTGGTTCACTGCTTGGTTTCACTTCCCTTGAATTGGGCCAGTTTGTGCTTGTTAATGAATTAAATAACATTCATCCATATATTTGCTTCCTATAGAAGAACATAATACAGAAAATGAATATAAAAAGATGTGAATAGAATATTTTTCTTCTTTCTCTTATATTAAATGTACAATTTCCTTCTAATTTTTTATCATCCCTTGATAAACTAAATTTAAAAGTATTAAATAAGGAAACAGACCTGAGCATCTGGGAAATATGTAAGGTTTCCTTGAATGAGAAAATGGTGGAGATGAAAAGATGGAAGGAAATGTTAAAGGAAAAAAATGCAGCTGTCATAAATTGGCTGCTGATCCTAAGGAAAACAAAATGATTTGGAAAAGATGATGTGGGATTAGCATACAAGAGGACCAGGACATCAGCCAAAGTTGAGAATTAAGTTTAATGCAGGGTGAAGGAATTGAAGCTAGGTGAAGGAATTGAAGCTAAACTTATTTCTTATAATGAGGGTAATCCAATACTAATGGGATGTGTTATTTTTATTTCATAGCCTGCTATTACCACAAAATGTTTTTTCTGCTTGCTGTATCATTAAATTTTAATTATTTTTGAAACTGGAATTTGAATAATGAAGGTTGTTTAATTGAAATTTGTTTTTTATGTGAATAAGTGTTTTCTTGTTAAGATTCCTGTACATTCAGCAATGTATCTGTAAATGATAATAAATCTGCTGTATCTCTGTTTACAGGGAGTAAAGAGTAATGTAAGGACAAGCTCTGGCATGTTTCTGAGTCCTGAAGAGAGAAAGTATCCAATGGTAAAGGTAAGTTCATTTTTGTGCCTGCTTCTCATTGTCGTCAGTGACTAGATTATCAATCTTCATTCATGTCTGTGCTACTCTTGAAGATTCAGAATGCCTTTTAATTTGGTTCAAGATGCATGCCTTCTGTAGTGGATATTATTGTAGGGCTGCTCATACTTGGTTAAAAATGTCTGTATGCAAGCATTTAATGGGATAGTGGGGATCATGGAACTTTCAGAAGTTTGTAATACCAAAGTTAATACGGAGTGAAACTAACATAACGCCTAATTGATAGCTTGATTAGGCTAGATCAGATATTCTTATGTTGAGGTTTTATTTAGTGATTCCTTTGCATTTAGTTTCGGAATTGTATTGGCAAGTTGCTCACTCAATTGCTTCTGGCAAGTTAAATTTTCTACCAATTTTAGAGTATTTCCCTCTTAACTTCTTATAAATGCTCAGTCTGCAGCTTGGAGGCACATCTCAATCAATTAGTTATGAATCAGATAACTTACACATACCCACTTTATTTATATGACCAGAAACACCTGGAGTATGAAGTTTGATTAAGAAATTATCGGCCTTGGTGTTTTTTATTTATTTATTTTTTTTGCATGAGGTGCCACGTTCCTTTCATTCTGATGAATCCTCTTTTGGGTGTGTGATGTCCAAGATCTGATGCTAGGCTTATCTATTTATTTGCTTGTTTTCATTCTTGTGGTTATATTGTTGTTTTCAAAGCAAAGGGAAGCCTTGTTTCCCCTTGAATGCAGCAGAAGGTTGCATAAACATAGCCCTCTTAGACCCAGTGATATTTGGGAGCCTTGTGCACTGAGAACTTTTCTTTGTTTCAGCTTTCACCTGTTTCCTCATTTCCTTGGGTTTATATTGCTTGCTTACTAGTTTTGTGCTTATATGAAGCTTCACAGCTAGTTTTCTCAACCACCGCCATGTCCTTATCTTTTAGTTCTGATTATCAAGGTGCTTAAAATCGCTAATCTAAAACAACCTGAAATACTTCAAATACATGTTGCACAAAGCTAAGATATCGTGGCCTTGATGATGTGCATATTTTCTAGTATGGTGACCTTGTGATAGAAGTACATGTGACCAATAAAGCTGAGGACAGCTCGTTCTTTCCTCTTAAAGGGCATCAAATTTAGAGATGGTGGGAGAGGATCAATGATGCATTTTTGCATTAAATTATTTTTGTTTGTTCAAGATTGCATGTTTGTGACTGCTTAGAACTTAGGAGTCAGGCTATAAGTTTATATAGTTACCACTTAGCCAAGGAACATCAATCTTCTAGATGAATGTAGTCACATTCTTTCCACTTGCCTGGTCAAAATGCTTTTAGACGTAAGTTCTTGTCCTCTCTGCCCTATGGGTAAAGTGGGCCTAGTAATACTCCCATCTGTAAGGGACCTGTATTTATGTTCTTAATGATCAATTACCAGTGAGCTATAAAAGTTTGGATAAATTACTATAAGTCCCCTGAGGTTTGTTCTAATTAGCACTTCAGTCTCTACTATTTGAAAATTGGCACTTTCCTGAGTAAATTCAAATGAAAAATGTAAAATTTTGAGAGATTGAAGTATTTTTATAATATAATATTTCATTTAACTTGAACAAAAAGTGTAAGATTTTAAGAGAAATTAAAGTATTTTATACTAAAACATTTCAATGTAAAATCTTTCCAAAAGATTAAAATATTTTATATTTTCAAATTTTGAGGATGAAAGTGCTATATAAATTAAAATGCCGAGGACTAAAGTTTAGTCAAAAGTTATTTAGTTTTATATACAAGGACTAAAGTGTTGTTTATTAACAGAAGTCAGGAACTAAAGGTACTAATTTTTAAACAGTAGGGACTAAAGTGCTTATTAAGACAAATCTCAAGGGTGTACTTGTAATTTACTCTAAAAGTTTTAATGGTTTTTCTCTGGCTTTAGCATTTTGTATCATGCCTTGTGATTGTAAATTATCACATGAAGATTGAAGCAGTGCATTTGGTATGATTGGCTCAGCTGTTAAAGTATGAAAAAGTATCCTATGCATTTAATGCCCACTAAAGAGATACTTCTAGCATCTAGATATAGAATAGTAGTAGTACAAAGTAGTTTACTTGCATCTAATACACTGAAAATTGAATTAACATAGACTTTATGTGTATAGCATCTATGTGTGCACACACACACATGGGTGTGAAATGTTTCCTTCTCATCATTGCTTTTAATATTCATGTGTATTTACCTCAGTTTTTCCTAATTGAGTTCAACCTTACTTTAGCCAGTGACAACTAGCAAGATGCTGTGCTGAATTTGCTTGCTATTGTTTAATATTTTTTCTTCCTTGCACAACAGGCAATTGAAAAAAGGATATCTGTCTATTCTCAAATCCCAATAGAAAATGGGGAGCTCATCCAAGTGCTAAGGTGGGGATCTAACTTATTTACCCGCAAAGCATTATTCACAAAAGAGGAAAACTAATTTATTTCAATGAAGCTAACATCTGCTGCAGCACAGGTATGAAAAGAATCAGTTTTACAAGCCCCACCATGACTACTTTTCTGATACCGTGAGTCCTCTAACCTTCCCTTTTTGAATTATGATAGCCTTCTACTATATTTAGCACTGTCTATTAGTCTAAATTTTAACAATCTCCTGATATGAAAATTTCCTATTTCCGTTCTCTCTCTTTCCTTTTGTTTTCTTTTCCCTTTATAGTTTAACTTGAAGCGAGGTGGTCAGCGCGTAGCAACCGTACTGATGTACTTGAGTGACGATGTTGAGGGGGGAGAAACGTATTTTCCTATGGTAATTATTGTTTAAGATTTGATTCTTTATTTCTGTTTTATTCTATTAGTTCGTTGCACCTCTGTTTGGCAGATGATAGCTCGCTTCACTTGCTAAATATTAGTATTTACACTAAATTTGTTCATCATTTGATGATATCAGATTTCTGGCACTGTTTTTTGGTTTGTGATTTTACTTTTAATGAGTTCACAAACCACAGCAACTTGGTGTGCTTGTGTGTTGGGTGGGGGAATGAGGTTTGTCTTTCATGGAAATAATTATGTACATGGATAAAAAGACTGAAGTGAGATATTGGACTTCATCAAACTTTAAAATCTTGTTTGTGGGGAAGTACTCAAATGGATGTATTGGGATGTGATGTTTTAGTTAAGGGTACCTTTGAATGGTGGCATTTGAAATCCAATAATTTATTTGAGATTTTAGTTCAAATTATGTTTTAGACTTGTGAAGGAGAAAGCAACTTAAGTTGTAAATATGCGGAATACTTATTCTAATATATTTCAATGATATATATACAAGATACAAGGAACCTATATAGGAAATATACAGAATAGAAAATATATAGAATTATACAGCTGTATATATATATTTTCCTAAATCAGGGGAAACTATACAGGAAATATATAAAATAGGAACCTATACAAAAATAGGAAAGAATCAAAGCCCATTCCTGCTAATTCTCCCCCTCAAGTTGGGGCGTAGATATCACATATGCCCAACTTGGATAGTGATATCACATATGAAACAGTCCACTAGTGACAGCTTGAGTCATAATGTCAGCCAATTGATCTGAACTCTTAGTATGAGGGATTTCTATTGTGCCAGAATCAAGATTATCTTTAATATAGTTCCTGTCAAGTTCAACATGCTGAGTTCGATCATGTTGTACTGGATTATTAGCAATCCCAATGGCTGCCATATTATCACAAAACAACACCGTAGGTTTTGTTGGACCAAACCCAAGTTCCATTAGAAGGATTTTCAGCCAAGAAAGTTCTGTAATTGCATGATGCATAGAGCAATATTCAGCTTCTGCACTTGATGATGAAACCACATTCTGCTTTTTACTTCGCCAAGTCACCAAGTTGCCTCCAACAAACGACAAATATTCGGAAGTAGATTTTCTATCCATTCTGCTGCCAGCAAAATCAGAGTCTGTATATCCCCCTCAAGTCATCAATGTGTCCATGTTTGGAGAACAAAACATCTTCACTTGGAGCTGATTTTAAATAATTCAAAATGCGTTTGATAGCATTCGTGTGATGATTACTTGGATTGTGCATAAACTGACTCACAACATTGACTGCATATGCTAAATCTGGCCTAGTGTGAGTTAGATAGATCAACTTCCCCACTATCCTTTGATATATCTCCTTGTTTGTTGGAATTTGATCAGGATAAATAGAAAGGCCATGATTTACCTCAATAGGAGTATCTATAGGTTCACAAGCTGAGTTACCAGTTTCAGCTAGGAGATCCAAAGTATACTTCCTTTGGGAAAGAAACAGTCCTTGCTTAGACCGAGAGACTTCAATGCCTAGGAAGTATTTGAGAAGCCCCAAATCCTTTGTCTTGAATTATTTGGCCAGATAACTTCAAATTTTTACAATTTCATCTATGTTATTACCTGTTACAATCATGTCGTCAACATAGACAAGAAGTAAGGTAATATCACTATGATCATGTTTATAGAACAATGTATGATCTGCCAAAGCCTACTTAACTCCATATTTCTTCATTGCATTACTCAAATCTTCCAAACTGTGCCCTTGGTGATTGCTTTAATCCATACAATGCCTTTTTTAGTTTGTATACCTTTCCTTCTTCCAGTGTCAATCTTGTGGGTGGATCCATGAACACTTCCTCTTTTAGATCACCATGAAGAAAGGCATTCTTCACATCAAACTGTCGTAGAGGCCAGTCTAAATTAATTGCAAGCGATAGTATGACACGACAATATTCATTTTGGCTACTGGTGCAAAAGTCCCTTGATAGTCAATACCATAAGTTTGAGTATAACCTTTTGCGACCAGCCTATCTTTGTATCTTTCAACCATCCCATCTGACTTGTATTTGATAGTGAACACCCATTTGCACCCCCACGGTCTTCTTTCCCAAGTAGAATTCTTTTGGAGAGTTGTCATTTCATCTACCATTGCATCCTTCCATTTAGGATCTTCAAAGGCTTCTTGAAAATGATTAGGAATAGAAATAGAAGACAATTGAAGAGCAAATGATAAGTTAGCTTTAGATAGACGGTTATATGATATGAAGTTGGAGATCGGATAAACAATATTGGAGGCTTTTGAAAAACTAAATATATTAGGCGCTCTTCTTTTGTGAAGAGGATATCTTCTATTTTGATTAGAAATAGAATTGGGAGTAGAAGTTTCAAGAGTTTAAGGAGAATAGTTAAATACCTTAGTGTTAGTCTTGGAATATTCATCCGATGGCATAGTAGTATCATCAAGAGAGGTACTAGAATTAGAAGGCATAATAGTGATATTTTCCTTTCTCCTTGAATATATTTCCTCAAAAAAACGAGCTGGTCTTTCAAGTCTTTCACCATTTGATTCATCATTTACTGATCTCTCAGGTATCTCATCATTAGGTTCGTCATCTAAGTCTTTCGTAATATTCTTTATACCTAAAACCCGTATTTTTTTTCTCTCCAATCCATAGTTGTTCCTCGTCTTTACCCCCTTGAAGAGGAACCATAGAGATATCACTAGAAAAATAGAGCTCATTTTCACAAAACTGAACTTCCATCGACACATAGCAGGTTCTTGTCAGAGGATGATAACATTTGTATAGTATTTGTGAATTAGAATAGCTAAGAAAAATACATTTGATAGCACGAGGATCAAGTTTATATCTATTAACAGAATGAACATGAACATAGCACACACAATAAAAAACCTTAGGACAAATATTTAGGGCAGAGGAAATGGGATGAAATCTAGATAACATCCTTAAAGGGGTTTGAAAATCAAGAATCCTAGTAGGCATTCGACTGATAAGAAAAACAATAGTCATGATAGCTTTAGCCCAAAAATGTTTTGGAACATGCATAGTGAAACATAAAGCCCAAGCTACTTCGAGGAAGTGGCGATTCTTATGTTCTGCTATGCCAAACACAAGTTGTTTGGTGAAGAATGCCATTTTGTGTCATAAAATTAGCAAGAGTTTGATTTACAAACTCACGACCATTGTCGGAATGAAAAACTTTAATTTTAGTGTTAAATTGAGTGAGAATCATATTGTAAAACTGAGGCATAATATGGACAACATCACTCTTAGATTTCATCCAACAGATCTAACCCTAGTACAGTCATCAATAAAAGAGACAATATTTATGTCCTGAAACAGAAGGATAAAGAAAGGACCCGACACATTAGTATAAACACATGAAAAAGGAATAACACTTTTATTAGAACTAACTTTGAACGGAACACAATAGTTTTTAGCATAAATCCATTGTTCACATCTTAAATTGGAAACAGAAATGTTGGAAAATAATTTAGGAAACATACATTCTAAATAGGAAAAAGGTGGATGTCCTTACCGACAATGCCAAAGAATAATTTTCTCTCTATTAGATGTTTCTCTCTTTGTTTGGAAGCCATGAGTAGGTGTCACTATATTTCAGTAATCCTCTAAATAATATAGACTGTCCCTTTCTCTACCAATGCCAATTGTCATCTTCGTGAGATTGTCCTAGAAAACACAATGAGTTGAGTAAAAAATAACAAAACAATTAAGGATTCTTTGTTATTTTGCTAATTGAGAGGAGGTTATTTGAAAGTTTAGGTGCAAGTAAGACAGTGGACATCAAAAATGTTGGAGAAAGAAACACATTTTCAGCCCCTGTGATTGGCATAGGATTCCCATTAGCAACCTGTACGGACTTAACTGGTGAAGATGTTAGAGAATCAATGAGAGTGGAGTTACTAGTCATATGATCAGTAGACCCTCAATCAATAACCCAAGTGTCAAGACAGGTAGAACTAACAGATAAATTAAAATTACCTTCTTGAGAAGATACTCAAGATACATGAGAAGCAGAAGATGGAGTTGGAGTGGTATCTATGACAGTAACATTCTGAGTAGATTTCTTGTTTTTCTCTCAGCTTGCTTGAGTTTATACCATTTCGGATAGCCATGCTTCTTCTAGCAAACATCAACCGTGTGTGTACTCTTATGGCAGTAGGTGCAAAATCGAGATTGAGAAGCTATAGAATCTCCAAGAGGAGAATTTTGACTGTGGTGTTGGACAGCTAGAGCTGAAGCCTCCGAGTGGATTTCTGCTCCCATGGTAACTTCTTGTTTGTACTTCTCGACGAACCATGGAATATGCTTCTTCTAATTTCGCTAATGGAGAAGTTGCTAGAACATGGCTACTAACTTGATCTAAATTATGATCGAGACCAGCAAGAAAGATATAAACCCTGTTTTCTGCGATATAGTTTCTGTATTTATCAATATCAACAGCACAAGTCATATCATTTGGCCTTCGGTAATCAAGATCCATAAAAATTGAGTTCAACTCATTGTAATCTCCTGCTAGGGGCCAGCCACCTTGACGTAATTGGAAAGACTTCTTTATCAGTTCATATACTTGAGAAGAATCAGATATATGAAGATAACTTCTTTTTACAGCATCCCATACTTCTTTTGCTGTGCCACATTGCACAAAATGTGACATCAGATTATCACTCATTGAATTAATAAGCCAAGACTCGACAAGTGCATCTTCAGCCTCCCATTCATCATGACCTGAATTATCTTCTGCAGGTGCAACCTTTTTCCCACTGATATAGCCCATTCTTTTTCTTCCAGCAATATGCATCTCCAAAACCAGACCTGATAGTTGGAGCCATCTAATTTAATATGGATGGATGAAGGAGCATCTTGCATGGTCACAGTGGATGTTTTCTTGCTGTCAGAAGATTCGCTGTCGATTTTGGTAGACATATTGTACTGTGGTTAAGGTTTTAGGAATGAGGGACAGTTGTGGCTAGGGTTTTTAAGGAAGAACAGGTCAAGTTACGGCTGGGTTTTTAAGGAGAGAGAGGAAAAAAATTATATCTCAAGCTCTAATACCAAGTTGTAAGTATGTGGAATACTTATTCTCATATATTTCAATGATATATATATATATATATATATATATACAGGGAACCTATATAGGAAATATACAGAATTATACAGCTGTATATATATTCCTAAATTAAGGGAAACTATGGATGAAATATATAAAATAGGAACCTATACAAAAATGGGAAAGAATCAAAGGCCATTCCTGCTAATTACTTGCATGCTCAAACCAAACATCAATGTGCATTTGACATTACACTTTCTTAGTTGGTGTTCGAATTTGTACTTAAATAAGCTAAGATGATGTAATGAATTTAATATTGAAGTCTGAAACATATATCAAGTTCAAATCCATTTACTCCAAAAGACAAAGTAAAAATTTTTTTTTCTGTAGTTGATTAGATTCACTACTTGTTGTTTGATTCATGAGCATGGCTGAGAATTAATCTGTGGTGGATTTGAAATTACTTCTTTTTTGTGGTATTTTAAAGAAATGGAGGAAAACGAGATGGATGTTGATTATTGGATAAAAACGGGATGCCTGAAGTGACGTAATGTTTCCAGGGTCTCATGTGACCACAAAATATCAGCAAAGTTCAAGAGAGTTTTATTGAACTGTGATTCAGCTAGTTATGATGCATGGGAATGAGGGTTGGAACTTGGATGATAAACAAACAAGATACACAAAAGATGAATGTTACAGAAATGAGGATGTTAAGATGGAAGTGGCCATACGAGATTGGATTTAATTTTAAATAAATGTATTTGTGGAAAGTAGGAGTGGCACCTGTTGGAAAAAATGAGAAGGAAGATTGAGGTGGTTCCATCGTGTGTCTAGTAGACTGCTAGAAGCTTTTGTAAGGAAAGGAGAGCATCTTAAAATGGATAAGGATAAGAGAGGAAGGGGAAGACCCACGATGACATGGGAAAAAGTGATAAGAAAAGAAGGATCCAATATGACATGGGAAAAAGTGATAAGAAAAGGTCTATAAAGGCTAAATTTTTCTAAGAAATAACTCAAAACTGACTGGAATATAAGAAATATACCCATGTGGGTGCCCAACTAGTTTGGAATTAAGGCTTAGTTGTTATCTATGGTATTTTATATCCACGGTCAATTAAGATTTTATTTACATTCATTAATGTATTTCTATTCATTGAGTCTAATAAATCAAGGAAATCTAGGTAAATTAAATACATATTTATACAAGCACAATAAATAATTACTTGAGAAAGCTGCCTTTAGTTCCAATTGCCACTTGCTTTGATGCTGGAAAGTGGACCTCAATCCTGGGAAGTGTCTCAATATTTCCATATTGAATGGACACAGGAGCTCAGGTGAGAATAAACTCTCTTTTTGGGTTATTTTTGGACCCTTTAATGGGAATTCATTGTTTGAGGGCAAGCTTTGGTGCAATGACATGCCTGCTTCTTTCCGACTGGGAGGATATGGGTGTGAAAACAACATCTGCATAAAGGCTGGGGGAAGTTGTTTACAATATATGACCCTCGCCCAACCCTTGCAAAGAGGGGACTATTCTGCTTTAGGGACACCCATTGCATGTCCATTCATTGTTTCTTCAGGATTTAAAAAAAAAAAAAAAAAAAAAAAAACCTACTATTTTATGGAGTATAGCTGATTATACAAGTAAAATGCAAGAAAGTAACTGTGCAATGGGATAGCAAAAGGTTATAGCGTGGTCTTAAGAGGCAAAAAGCTCATTCAATAGATGATGGTTTCTCCTGCATAACATGTAAGAGTGCCAGTATGATTTTTGGTTCTAGATTTTTCCTGTAACCATTATGCGGCCTGCAAATTTGTATAATTAGTGAGCATTTGTGGTTGTACGATAACTTCCGTTGATTTCACCTGCTACTCTAAATAAAAAAAAAAAAAAAAAAAAAAAAAATCATGATTGATGATTATGATGAGATGAATTCTATGTACTTTTATCTGCAGTTTCACTTCTTGACACAAAGTTCTCATGTTTAGTTATTGAAGTCACTGTTATCTGCTCGTCTAGTTTAAAATTTTGTATTTCTGATCTGCGAGTGACTGCAGGCTGGTTCAGGTGAATGCAGCTGTGGTGGGAAGGTTGTCAAAGGGTTGTCTGTGAAACCAATTAAAGGAGATGCAGTGCTTTTCTGGAGCATGGTTTGTTTTCTAAACTTTTCCTTTATTCTCATATGAAAGGAATCATGGCGCTCATTTTATGAAAAACTTTTATCAAAATGCAATCCAATAATGGTGTTTTTCTCTTTGAATTAGTTTACTCAATTGTAGGATCATACTTGCTTAAAAAAAAAAGAAAAAAATCCATAGTTCTGATAGAAATTATTATGATGGTTAGCCTTGCATATTATAACTTTTTAATAGGAGCTTATTTGATTTTGGATTGTTTGTCTTGGTTCGATCAGGGACTAGATGGACAGTCAGATCCTAACAGCTTACATGGAGGATGCGAGGTTCTAGCAGGCGAAAAGTGGTCTGCTACGAAATGGATGAGGCAAAGAAGTACGTCTTGACTTCTATTGCTTGCCTTAGGACTATTAAAAAGGAGGTTCTTTTTTAGAGAGAACCTGATATATACCTGAATACAAAGGATTAGAGAATGTGACTTAGTACTGATTTTTTTAATAAATTAGCTAAGAATAGAATGTTAGTTTCTAAATCCAAATCCAATAGAAGGTTAATTTTAGTTTCTGAATATAAAAAACATTCAATCCTATGTAAGGATTTTCCTGAAGCAAAGATTACTTTATAATACTTGCTTTCCTTTTATCGATGTAAAACAAGTCGTGAGTTCAAACATGGGTTTAATGTTGGTTCTCTAATTGGATTCATTGGTTGAACCATTTAAAACAAGGTTTTATATGGACTTGAACTGAATCGGCTACCAATTTCTGGTTAATCCACCCTTACTGAATGGCTTGATGTTGCTTTGAAAGCTGTGGCTTTCTTTCAATCACTCGTTAGTTTCTCCTGACAGCCCAACCTAGCCTTGAACTTAATAGTCGATGTTCTCTTTAAATATCAGACATTTTGATTATGTAATCTTTTGTCCATAACCTCAATTAAACGACTCAATGGGTTTTTAATTTAGCTGTTGGGAGTTCTGATAGTTTTTATACGTCTAAAGTTTCAACAGCTAATTCAACTTGTTTTGTAAACTTTAGAAATCAATGACACGGGTACATCAAAAGCCCGGAATTCCAAGAACTAGGTAGTTAACAAATAATTATATTTTGAAATTTTTTCTCATAGATAATTGCCAATATTATATCTTGACTATATTATTCGTAAAAAAATTATTATTCATAGAATTAATTTTTAAATCTTCTCTATATTTATGGCTCTTTAACAATAATAAATGATAAATAATTATTAGTATTATTTATAATTTTGAAATACAATTATATTCACATTTATAAAAAGATATAAATATATATAAAAATTAAGTATAATTTCTTAAAATGAATACTTAGAATTTTTATAATGCAGTAAAAAGCAAATCTGGCTGGTTTAAGGTTTATCAAGAGGGAAATCTTGAAATCATCTAAGGGAGCCTCCTACATTGGTAGTATAGTATATGTGTGATATAAAAGTTAGCATGTCTTTTTAAAATTATTATTGATTTTGAGGTGTGTATGTGTACATTCTTTGTTCCTCTGTATATACATTTAAAAAAAAAAAAAAAAAAGCTACTAGAGTTGAGTACGGTTTAGGAGAATTCAGATATTTGAAAATATTCAAAACTGAATCAAACTTCAAAGATTTTTAAAGAGGATTTTCGGAACCGAACTATGAAAAAAAATATCAGTATCAACTTGTTTCGATTTTTTGGGACGGAAATTCAGGTTTAATGAAACAGTTCGGTAGGGAACGAAATAAAATAATTAAAAATATATATTTTTCAACTTAAACCTAGAATTAAATCATTATATATAACAAAAATAAAAATCAAACTGTATAGTGTGTAACTAAAGAAATTTATTAATAATCCACAAAGTTAAAATAAAAATTAAGCTATAAAGTGCATAATTAAATTTTACTTACATATTATTAAATTTCCTTAAATGTGTTGCTATATATATATATATATATATATATATATATATATATATATATATATATATATATATATATATAATCCTTTATATCGTTTATAGTTTCGGTTTTTCAGTTCAATATGGTTCGATACGATTTTTGATATAAATAACTACTAATTTTCATAAGCATGCCAAAAAAAAATTGGAATTCAAACAGTCAACAAGTATTTTTCGGTTCAAATTTTTGATATGATTCAGTATCTCTAAGTCTCATGCTCAGCCCTACTAATAACTATCTATTAACCATTAAGGCAAACAACTAAATTAAATGTCCCATCCTCAATATAAAATTTTGAAAAATTTTCATGTATTTTGCTTGTATAAAATTTTGAATTCTTTGCTAAGTTATGCCTTTATTATTATTATTATTGTTATTATTATTATTATTATTAATGCGAAAAGCAACATAATATGTTATATTATAAATAGTTAATTATACTAGTACTGACTCCAGCTGTAAAGAAGAGTATCAAACCAAACTTAGTACAATTAAGAAATATGACTATACTTGAATGACCAAAAACAATTTATTAAAAGTATTTTAAACTCAATACTAAAGACACATTCAACCCTCCCCTCCTTAACATTTCAAATCGCCGGAGTCATTTTTCATACCTAACCAAAAACCAAACACACAAATGATATAATTGATGTAAGATCACAACATATAATACAATATTCAAGTAATTAACTTTACTCATTGTCCTTTGGATAAGAAGGGTTCTTACAATATCATCTATTGCTTTAACAGAGGAACTCCTTTTCTTCATCCTCTTCTTTCACTGGTGCCCTTATCAGTTTTCTAATCTCCATAGCCTTTTTCCACATGTCATCCCCTTTTCCTTCCTTCTACATCACCAACTCTATTTTCACCTCCTTCCAACCTACATTACTTTCCATTCCTCTTGTCGACTCCGCACTAACGCCCATTTCCTTTACCAACATTTTTGAATTAAAAGTCTGTTCTGCTGCCAAAGGCTATCCTATAATAGGCACACCTTGTCTTGAGCTTTCCAATATTGAATTCCATCCACAATGGCTCAGAAATGCTCCAGTAGATTTATGTGACAAAATTTCCAACTGGGCTGCCCAATTTTTCACCAGCAATCCTTGTTTTTTTACTTCTAATTCTCTATTCATATCCATGTGGTAACCACTCTGTTTTAAACTCTGCTGCTCTGTTAAAACGAGCAGGCGACTTAATACCCAGATGAAAGGCTTTTCACTTTCTAGTGATCCAATTGCCAATTCTATCATTTGGGAAGGACTAACACTATTCTGGGAACCAAAAGAAATGTAAAGAACTGGATTTGGGTATGTAAATCAAGAAATTCTAAGCATTTCTCTGTAGAAATCCCAAATTCCTTATCACTTCTTTGGGAGCTTGCACTTGAATCTGAAACAAATGAATCATTAAACCCAATAGATCAAACGGGAATTTTAACATAATTTCTTAACAAATCCAAACCCAGAGGCTCAATTTCCTCGATTGTATTACAAATCAACCCAAAAGACTACAAAGAAAGAGAAATCATTGGGAGCAATTGACATATGTGTGATTATTTTAAAAAATATATGCCAAAATATGTTATTTTAAAAAATATTTACCCAAATATACATTGTTCGGTATTTTAAATGCCGAATTAGTTGCAGCAAAAACTAGTTCGGTATTTTAAATACCGAATTAGTGTTTATTAGGCATTTTTCTTTGGTTTTTTTGCGGGAGTGGGCCTGTGTACCCTAGTTCGGTATTTAAAATACCGAACTAGTACATAGTTCAGTAATATAAATGCCGAACTTGACCTGCTGCGACTTGTCATGTCGTAGCAGGCCTGCAGCATAAGTTCGGCATTTATAATGCCGAACTTATAGTCAGGCGTGCACGCTAAGTCCCATCTGTACAGGCCAAGTCCCATCGGTGCAGGCACGGGTTCTAATTTGCATTACAAATGCCAAACTAGATCTATGCACCCCAGTTGTTGGATTCTCGCGATCCAATGGCAGGGGAGTAATATAGAAAATTATTATTGCTGTTGGCCCTTCATTCTTCCTTCTCTCCCTCATTTCAGTTTCTTTGCTGCGTTTCTTTCCTTTCTCACAACTCTCTCAACCTTGCTTAAGGTTTTTTTTTTTTTTTTTTTTTTTTTTTGTTGCTGTGAAAGATTGGTAAATATTGATTATTGAAGAAGCTTGAAGAAGGAAAAAAGGTATATATTATTAATTTAAATTTTTGAAGTAATTTATAAATTTTTTTTAATTAATTTCAGCAAATTATTATTTTTTATAATATATAAAAATAATATTGATGAAAAATAATCGTTGCATTTTTTAGGTGATTATAACAATATTCAAATTTTTGAAAATAGTATTCATGAAAAAGGTAATTTTTATTTTTAAAATTATATTAAGACAACATATTAGATTGATTATTATATATGTTGTTTGTATAATTTGTATTGTATAGGATTTTTTTTTGTCAAATAATATTTATTTTTTGTATGTAAAAGTCTTTAGGGATAAAATGATTGCTTGAAATTTGTTAATATATTTTTCAATTTCACCTCTTAATTATTTGAAATATAAATATAAAAAAAAAATTAAACATTGTAATTTATTTAAGTGGTAAGGTAATAAAATAAAAAAATAAATAAATATTCCCTTTAAAAGCACCATAAAATATTAATTAATTTAATATAATTATATAAGATTAAAAATATTTGTTAATAAATTCAAGTAATATTAGTAACTAATATAACTTAATTTAGGCTATAAATATTTGTTAAAATATATATTTGTTAGTTTAGGCGATAAGTTAATTAAAATATATAATTAATATGTAATATATTTGATTAGCTCAATTAAAGTATATTAAATTTAAAAAATAAAAATATATAATATCATATTATTTATGTTATTAATATTAAAAATATATAATATCATATTACATATGTTATTAATTAAGTTAAAAAATAAGTATAATAAATAAGAAAAATTTTAACTGAAATATTTTATTAATGTGTATGAAATTAATTTCATTAATGTATGTGAAGCAATATAAATAAGAATATTTGTGAAATAAAAAGTTATGCGAAATATTAATTTATAGGAAATAAAAATAATATTGGATAAAAAAATTATAGTGAAAATAAAATAAAGTAATTTATTTGTAATAATAACATTTTTATGCAAAATAATAATTTATGTTAGAAACTATAAAAATGTCTAATGGAATTTAATAATATAATAAAAGAGTATAAATCAACTTAATTTACTATATATCAATTAATTGTATTATATATTTAACATATAATATAATTAATGAATTTAATCATTAATTCGGTTAAGTATAACTAATGAAATATGAAATTTTTTTGATACTATAATAATATATATATATATATATATATATATATATATATATATATATATATATATATATATATATATATATATATATATATATATATATATATATATATATATATATATAATATTTAATATTATATAAAGAGTATAAAAACCTATATAAAGTATTAATTTTTGAACATAATAAAAGTTATATTTTGATGAAATGAACTTATTGTAGAAAATGGAATTAATTTTCAAATATGACTAAACTATAAGCCCTAAAATGCAAATCTTTAGAATTATTATTAATTATTATTATTATTATTGGTGAAAATAAATTTTATATATATATATATATATATATATATATATATATATATATATATATATATATATATATATATATCGAAAATAATAATAATGAAAGAATAAAAATAATATTAGAATTTAAATTTGTATAATGATTATCTTGTATAAATTATAGAATGATAAGCAGATTTAGAAAGTGGAATTATTTGACAATGTGAAAATCATAAATCCTAAATCCTAAATCTAAATTTGTAAATCATAAATTTTAAAATGTCGGTCATACAGATTATGCTATAAATTAATTTTTAGCATATTGTGAAAAAGTAAAAGTAATTGCACTGACATTAATATAAATAAATGTTGTTACTTAATGTTTTTTTTTTTATTTTTTTGTTTGGAATTCATTATATATAATGCTAATAGATATGGCCGAATTGATACCAATATATTTTTACTGGGGAGGTGAAGTGATACGCCATGACTATGAAGTTGATTATATAAATGAGCAATGCAATATGCTCCAAGTTTATCCTGTATAGAAAATCACAGAGATGCTCCACATTGTTCACGCAGCCACAAATATAGATTGTGAACAATGTTTTATCAACTCAATAATATTTAGGGTACCTATAAGAGTGGTAAATAGAGTTGTCTACCAAATGGCAGAAATATTGGAAGACGATGATGTAGAACGAATGTTTCAACATATGGATATGTTTAGATAGAATTTGACATTTTTTGAGATTTATGTTGGTATTAGTCAAAAGACAGCAAATGATGACATAAATGAGGATGATGAGGAAGGGAATGCAGATGGGAATGGAGAAGACAATAATGCAAGTGCACATGATGATGTAGAGGGATCAGGGGCAATGTTTTCATATGTTTTTGAAGAGGACGAAGATGATGAAGATGTCGAGAAAGATGACAGTGATGATGCACCAGAAGAGTCTGATGAAAGCGATGAAAATATACTCCATGAATCAGATAATTCTGACTCCGAACATTCTGCTTTTGGAGTACATAAGGGGGACGCATGTACTGTAAGTAATAATGCAGTCATGAATGTACCATCACATTTTTTTAGCTATAACTCAAATGAGTTTGTAGATTTTGAAGCAATGTGGGTACCAGATGGAAATGAAAACATGATAGATTATGGTGATGGCTTATATAAAGGTATGCTTTTTACCAGCAAAAAAGAATGTAAGCTTGCAATTCAACAGCATGCAATACAAAATAATTACGAGTATTGCTCAAAAGAATCTCGGGAAGAGACATTTGTATGGATTTGCAAGAGAAAATCTAGTGGTTGTAATTGGCGAGTACGGGCAAGAAAGCTGAGGGATGACAGTCGGTGGAATATAAGCCAATATGATGAGCCACATACGTGTCTGAACACAGGCAGTACATCAGATCATAAACATTTATCTGCAAATGTTATTGCTAATCTTGTGGCACCCTTTGTGACAGAAATGCCTTCAATTAAGATTAAAGCTTTACAAGCTGCAGTGAAAGATCAATTAGACTATGAACTATCTTATAGAAAGACATGGAAGGCAAAACAGATTGTAATTGAAAAAACATTCGGTGATTGGGATGAGTCATTTTCTCATCTTCAACAGTGATTGCCAGTAGCACAAGCAACCAATCCTGGTACCCATTACATTCTTAATGATGAGGAGCATGTTATCAACAACCGCATTGATCCAACCTGTCGTGTATTTGAACGTATATTTTGGTGCTTCAAGCCATGTATTGATGGGATGAAAAATTACAGGCTTGCTCTCATCATTGATGGCACTTTTTTGTATGGAAAGTATAAAGTTGTTTTATTGTGTGCATTAGTTCTAGATGGTGATAATCATATTCTTCCTGTGGCATTTGCTATTGTACAGAAAGAGAATAATGACAGCTGGGATTGGTTCATGACGTGCATACGGATGCATGTTACTACCAACCAAAAATTATGTGTTATTTCTGATCAGCACAATGGCATAATAAATGCAATGAAAAGCAATTTATGGAAAATGTGTCCCCATCGATATTGTATTCGCCACATGGTTAGTAATTACAATACAACTTTCAAAAATGCAGAAATGAAGAAATTGATACAAAATGCAGGTATATCATATATCATCCAACATATTATAGTTGTATGTATTACCTGAAGTTGATTTCTATTGTATTAATATTAATGTGTCATATTTTTTCTTGTCGTAGCATATGAAGTACAAAAGAGAAAGTTCGCTAAGATGCGTAAGAAAATTACCCAGTTGGACAAACCGTCATCAGATTGGCTAAAGAAGATACCATTGAAACAATGGATGCTTTCTCACAATGACAGGTATAGATATGGAAACATGACATCGAATATTGCCGAATCTATAAACAGTTTTTTTAAAAGATGTTAGAGCATTGCCTATCACCTCGATGGTGAACAAGATTTTTTTGAAACTTGTTAGTGCATTTGACCATTTTAGAAGAGAGTATGAGAAGGAAATACTTGATGGGCACAAATACACTCGTTTATGTCGAGATAAGCTATCTATATAGAGTAGATGGGCGAATGGTCATGAAGTGCAATATTTTAATAGAAAAACTGGTGAATGTCAAGTGACTACTAGTTGACAAAATCAGAGAGGAAAGATTAAGGGAGGCAATGTACAGGTCGTGGATTTGGCAAATGGTGAATGTTCATGTGGCAAATTCTAGCAATATAAGATTCCTTGCTCGCACGCCATTACATGTTGTGTGAAGAATGGTATTGATTGTGAGCATTACATTTCTCCATTTTACAAGTTAGAACGTTCATTGAAATGCTGGGAATCACACTTCCATCCCCTTGGTCATCCAGATTATTGGCCAGAATGTGAAGAATTGCTTTTGATACCTAATAAAGAATGGTTGCGTGGAAAGGGTAGACCAAAATCCACAAAGATCAGAACTGAAATGGACTACCGAGTAAAAGAGAAAGCTGGTTATTCATACAGAGTGTGTGGTGAATCTGGCCATAATATTAAAACATGTCCAGTTGCAAATAGTAGGAATAGGCGCTAATAAAATGTTATTTTCAGCTTGTATCTTAATATGATTAAGATTTTATAACATACTTACATGTGATGGTGTTAATTAGATGTGTTGATATTATTATACCATTACTTTCATTATATTTATGTTTTATTTATTGTGAGACAAGCAATTTGATGACAAGTAATTTCATGGTCTTTATAAAACCTTGTGATAGGTGATAATGACATTTTATACTCCTGGTGATATATTCTGTGCATGCGGTTGACATTGGTCACTTGATGATGATTTTCTTTATCCTACTTATTGTTTATCTGATATTTATCTTACTGATGAAGACAATGTTGTATAATATGTCATTTGACCATATATTAAGTTTGATGTAATGTATATTAACAATATATTGTAATCAAATGATAAATTAATGAATTCATATATTACTGTTAATAATTATGCTCCATACTATAACTTAAAGTAATTGGTATTATGTTATACTACTTTTTATGAATGACGTTGTCTCATATGTATTTGCATTTTTTTTTTCAATTGAGCTATGCTATCATTTTATCATTTATATTTTACTACACCAATATAAACATTATGAAAGTTTCATTATCATTTCTTATGGTTTCATTATATTTGTTTAGGTATGGAGGGTGGACATGCTGCAGATCATATACATCCTGGACCATATGACACTTCATTATTGGACATGCAGGATGTTCACCGATCAGGTGCTGTATGGGTTGATCAGGGAACTGCCCTACCATTGTGATGTAGGCATAACGCATTAGTATTGCGTGATTTTGTGGTTGATGACCGAGTTATTCCGCGATTACGCCTTATTGGATTTTATGGCATGGCTAGGATTGGCTATTTTATGTTGGATAACCATCTTATCACCGCACTAGTGGAGAGATGGAGACTAGAAACACACACATTCCATTTTCCATATGGAGAGATGACTATCACACTTCAGGACGTCGGCATACAGACTAGGTTGCCTATAGATGGTCATGCAGTGACTGCATCTTCACACGTAAATGGAAGGGATTTATGTCAGAGACTTTTGGGTGTAGAACCAGATGTTAATGCAATTAGAGGAAATAGATTGTCACTTAATTGGCTGAATGCTACATTTGCCACTCTGGCTGCTGATCCTACTGAGATTGAGATAGATGCATATATACGAGCATTTATACTTCGCCTTATAGATGGTGTTTTGTTTACCACGGAAGCTGATAGTTGAGTTCACTTGATGTGGCTATCTCCCTTGGAGGACTTTGACCGGGTTGGTTAATATAGTTGGGGAGCTGCATGTTTGGCCTGCTTCTATAGTGAGTTATGTTCAACATCACATCGAGATGCAACTGAAATTACGGGTCCATTATTTATATTGCAGCTATGGGCGTGGGATAGACTTTCCATAATTTCACCCCGACTACATGTGCGAGTTCCACCGGGAGACTCCCCACTTGGGCAACGGTAAGCAAGAATAAATATTTTAAAAAATATTTTTATGAATTATATCTAATTAATCTTATTTTACAGATGGAGCAACCCGCGACAGGTTACTGAAGTCAGTATACACGTCATACATGACATTCGCTACAAATTTGATATTATACATAACCAACAGGTATATTTAAATCAATCACTATAATAAATTTAGGTTATTGCAACAAAATAATTTCTCACAATGAAAGCTATTTTTGTGATAATATATTTTTATGATTGGGTTGATTACAATAAATTTGTCTTAATAAATTTATTGCAACAAAATAGAATTTCATCACGATAAAATATAACATATTGTGACAAAATGACTTTGTGACAAAAACTAATTTATTGTGATCAATTATTTATCAAAAAAAGAAAATATTTTGTCACAACAAATATCATTCTATCACTATATAATAAGTTATATAGTAACAAAATAAGATAATATAAAAAAAAGGTTTAATTTTTTAAAAAAAATTCTATAATTGGAAAAAAAAAAAAAGTAGATTGAAAAACTAGATTAAAAAAAATCTGAAAATTAAAATTAGCATATTGGAAAAATTGGTATATTAAAAAAAAGGTTTAATTCCTTAAAAAACTAATTAACAGGTTAGAAAAAATTATTATACTAACCTGAAATCCGATGAGAAACAACAAGAAATTTGTTATTTGAGATTTAATAATGGCAGAGTTTTATTTTATTTTATTTTTTTGGCTATTAATAATAAGAAAAATTTATTCTAAAAAAAAAGTAAAAATTTGTTAAATAATCAAACTAATTAATTTGTTCTTTTAACTTAATAATATATCTACAACAAATAAAACAAGAATTAGTTATATTCTTACCAAGTGTTAATTTTTTTTAATCTTTTGGATATATATATTATTTTTAAAATTAATAGTATAATTTTAGTAATATATAAATTAATATAAAATTAGAGTTTTTATTTTATTTATTTATTAAATTTAAAATTGTTTACGCTATATGAAAAGTCTGTATTAGTCACAAGTATATGATTACATATTTTAAATTATTATTATATTTTTATTAAAGTTTGAAATTATTAATGATTTACTAAATTGAATATGCGTTTACTGAAAATTATTTTTGATTGTTAAAATGTGTAATATACGTCAATATTTCATGCATATGATTTGGCAGCCATATGATGATGAGATATTGGAATCACTCCCTCAGCACTGCCTTAATGGACAAAATATATGGCAAGCAGTAGTCCCAATGATTTGTTTTCACATTGTACAGTGGCACCAGCCGGACAGAGTTCTTAGACAATTTAGACAAAGACAACGTATACCGCTGCGGCCACAACAACCCAGAAGGCTTGAGGGCATTGACTTGCGTTCTGGTACAGGTGACTGGCATGTGTACCATCAGCAATGGATTATGATGTGGAATGATCGACATCAGCGAATCCGTGCAGATTTTCCATGCGACACACGGCCACAATACCATTTGCAGTATATGGAGTGGTTTAGAAGGGTAATGAGGAGATATATATCTCATCAGGGTGGCTTGTTTAATGCAATGGTTAGTTAATGAAGAAATTAGGAGTAATTGATTATTCAGTACATGTTTCACTTAAATATAATCTTAGCATGTTATATATTTTGGAGTAAATGTTAATTTACTTTATTTTACAGATATTACTAATAATGTATTTATTGCAGAAAGATGTTGTGGAGAGAATTCGCATCACAAATGATGTCGGCACAATACATCAGATCAATCAAACTATGTTTGATGCATTAGCTGAGGAGGAGCGAATTGTAATCGGACAACCTTCGGATCCAGAGCAAGTGCCAGAACAACATCAGTCAAATGTCGGTCAAAGTGAACCACGAGCTCGACGACATTCTAATAGGAATGCAAACCAAAGGTGACGAACAGGTATGCCTATTCATCCAAATACATTATGCCCAATTGAATTCCATAATGTGCCTACAGGTCGCCACCAATCGAGCCAGCATGATGAAAATGGGTTTCCTCCTTCCACCTCAACTAGATTTGAATTTGGTAGTTCGTCAGGGGCTCAGCCACCCGAGGTCACACCTGAGATGTATGGACAGTCCTAGACCTCCTCTTCATTCGCACAGTTTGCATTTATGTCATTTCAACTGAACCCATATGCTGCGTCGTCTTCTGCATTCATGCCTTGGGTAGGGCCACAGTGGGATAGAACTCCCACACAGCAAACGCAATATTCAGGTGGATTTTTCACTCCAACAAATATGTTTGCACCTACTTTTGGACATCCATTTGCTACACCAATATATACTCATACTCCTATACCATATCAACTTCAGGATCAAGAGCACGATGCTACTGCTATTGAACAACAAACTGAAGTGCAGCCAATCGCAGTTCAACCTAGACGTGCTCCTCCACGTGATCGTAGGCCTCCTCCTTGTGGGACTGGAGATGATCGGTGTCATGTTCAAGGGGGACGCAGACTACGTGGAGGGTATTAGTCTTTTTTTTTTTTTTTAATGAGAATTATACACTTGGTATAATATTTATTTGTATAATTATATATGCATATTTTATATTATGTTTATAAATTCTCATTGCATTATCTGTTGATGGTACAATATGTTATTTATTTGTTAATCGACATAATATCATTCCACAATACTCGCCATATATTTTTCAATATTTGCATATATATGGTAAGCTAATATTATTACAATAATTTTAATATTACTAAGTTAATATATTATTACAACTAATTTAATAAGACACATAACACTTAATAAAAAAAAAATTATATTATTCTTATTACACATCTATCAATTTAGTTATTTAAATATTTTTAAAGTGGAATTATTTAAATATTGAAAAATCACATATAATTTATAAAAACTTCATATAAATTAACATAAAAAATTAATAAAATATAAATTAATGCACAGTTTAGTTTTTTTTTCAATTTTTCAATTTTAATTATGTAATAACAAGAAAATTAATAAGCAAAGCCAATTTTTTCCATTATTATTTGTAGATTAGAACAATTAAGGACACAAATAGATTCTAATATTAAGCAAACAAAATATTATTAACATAATCATGCATTTATATGTTATTTACCTCTTTTCATGCAAAATTTTTTTAAAAATTCAAATATTTTTTAATATGACCTAAAAAAATATTAATATTTTTCGGTCATATTTATAATTATTTATAAAAAATAAAATTCTCAAATTTCTACCCATTAATTAATATTAATATTTTATATTATTATTATTATTATTATTATAATATTAATTATTATTATTATGCTTTACACATTATCTTATTAAATTATTTAAATATTTTTATGCCCATTGAAAAATAGCAATTCATTATACAAAATAAACTAATAAAATTTATTAATAAATTATGTCATAAAATATAAAAAATAAAAATATATAATTAAAAAAGTTATAAGAAATCAATTATTAACAAAATATGCTATAACTAACTTATTATCTAATAATAATAATAATAAGTACTGTTATTTTTTTCATATTATTATTATTTTCATGCCCAATTATATCCATAATTTTTATTATTTTAGATATTTTTACTTTAAATATTTTAACACAATACTAAAAAATTACAAACAATCAATTATATAAAAAAACAAAAAACATTTTAACAAAATAATAACAAATATTATCACACAATTAAAAAATAATAAAAAATATATATTATTATCTTATGTTATTTTCAAATAAATAAGAAAATAAAATTTATCTCTTTCAATTAAATTTTTTAATTGTTCTAAAAATATATATCATTTCTAAATTATTATTCATTTATATTTCAAATTAGTTGTAACAAAAAATTACTTTAAATATTAAATGAAAAATATATAAATTATTTATAATATTAAAAACAAAATTTATTTTTATCATTTTAACAAAATAATAACAAATATTATCACACAATTAAAAAATAATAAAAAATATATATTATTATCTTATGTTATTTTCAAATAAATAAGAAAATAAAATTTATCTCTTTCAATTAAATTTTTTAATTGTTCTAAAAATATATATCATTTCTAAATTATTATTCATTTATATTTCAAATTAGTTGTAACAAAAAATTACTTTAAATATTAAATGAAAAATATATAAATTATTTATAATATTAAAAACAAAATTTATTTTTATTTTTTTCCTGTTCTTCTTCTTCAAACTGAAAAAAAAAAAAAAAAAGATTTGAAGGCTGATCAGATGGAAACAAAAAAATGAAAAAGGCAACTAAAGTTTCAAATACAGCAGCGAGGTGGGTGGGCAGTGGCATTGGGAAGTGGGTGACTATAAGTTCGGCATTATAAATGCCGAACTTAACTGCAGCCCTGCTAACAAGGCGCAGCAGCTCAAGTTCGGCATTTATAATGCCGAACTATGACTAATTCAGTATTATAAATACTGAACTATAGTACATGAGCTCCACACCCGCAAAAAAACAGAAAAAAAGCAGAGAAAAATGCTTCATAAACACTAATTCGGTATTTAAAATACCGAACTAGTTTTGTACACAACTAATTCAGTATTTTAAATGCCGAACAATGCATATCTGGGTAAATATTTTTTAAAATAGCATATTTTGGTATATATTTTTTAAAATAATCACACATCAGTCAATTCCTCAATCATTGGCTGCATAAATTTAGACCAAGAATCATTTCCATTTGCTTTTCTTAAAAATAGATCCAATTGAGCTATATGAAAACGAAACCATTCTGGAAATCCGGGAACATGAAACTCATCAGAGTTAGTATAAGAACGAGGAAGATTTTGACAAACAGAAATAGAACCTAATGTTCCATAAGCACTAGAAGTAGAGAGTTAAATTTACAACTCCTAAGGTTTTGGCAATATCATTAGGCCATACAAAAAACCAATCTGATATTATACAAATTGGAGACCGACCTTCGTTAATTGTTATATCAGATATTGCTCTGTGGAATGGGGTTTTAAGATTTACTGTTTCTGCAACAAGTTTGCCCATATCGTCTGAAAATAATTTTTGGCAATTTTCTGAATTGGGAGGCAGACCATAGTCAGTGCTACAGAAAGGAAGATCGATAAATTGGATTTTGTAATTGAATGAAGAATGAATTGATGAACAGAGGTATTGGATATTTTGTGGTGTTGTTTTGCGAATGAAAGAAAAGGACTTAGATGGCCAGGAGCCATGAATGGTAACAATACTATGTGGTTCTTTGTTAGAACTCATTGTTAATGTGTAGTTTTTGATTTGTTAGCTCAATATTTATTTAGTTCAGTAGAGAGAAATGGATTGGTTTTAACACATTCTTCTTCTCATAAACATTCTATAAATTTATTTTTAAGTTATCAATTTTTTTATTAATTTTGGATACTTTAGTGTAGTCCTGATAAGGATCAATTTTACGATAAGTTTGTTGTGTTCTAATCTAACTTCAATACGTGCATAACACGCATTTGTATAGACTTGTAACTCCTTGTACAGCTAGTAAATTGTGTTCTACTTGTATTAAGAAAATGATTGTACAACAGTAAATTATAAAAAGCATTGCACGCCACTGTTAATGAGGCTGTACTTTTCTGCAGAATTATACTTGTTTGATCTCAGTTTTTACATGATATCAGAGTTTGTTTTTGGCCTAACATCCCAACTCTAAAAACACTGGTACCTATCAGTTCTTTTTATATTTTTCATAATGGGACAACCTACTCGAATGGCTCTTCAACCCACCAACGCCATCACCACTACCAATGTTATGGTCACCAAATCTGTTAACTCGCCAAACATTCTCATCAACTTCCCATAAAATTAAATTCCACAAATTACTTGCTTTGGAAAACACAATTGCAACCTTTTTTAAACAATTATGATTTGACAAAATTCGTAGATGGTTCTTTTATAGCTCCTTCGAGTATGGTTGAGGGACAATTAAATTTGGAATGGATTACATGGTTTCGACAAGATCAACTCGTGTTAAGTTGGATAATTGGGTCTATGACAGAAAGCTTCGTTTCACAGATTGTTGGCTCTGCTTCCTCGGGGGAAGCTTGGGTAAAACTCGAGACAACTTATGCGTCAACATCCAAAGCACAGGTTCGCACGCTAAAAAACACTTTTTACAAATTAGAAAGAAAGCAAGTGAATCTATTACAGATTATGTTTAGCGAGCAAAAGGAATTTTTGATCAACTTGCAACTTGCAACATCCAGTACCTAAAGAGGATTTGGTTCAGAATATTGCTCATGGATTGGGACTCCTATACAGGCCATTCCTTCGATTCTTGGAGAATAGGCCTGACGCAGTTTCGTTTGATGACTTGTTTAGATTGCTTCTTAGTGAAGAGACTAATCTCGCAGCTGAATCTACGTTGAAAGAAACTGTGGTTCCAACTGCTCATGCTGTTTCCACTCTACCAACCTATGCACATGGTCAATATTTTGGTAGAGGACGTGGCCGTGGACAATCACAAGGCAGAGGTAGAGGAAATTATGGTTGTGGGATTCCTTGTACTCCTAGGCCGAATTTGAACACTACTCAGACTTCCAATTTAGTTTCGACTTATGGTGATTCATCCAATATCGTGTGTCATAATTGCAATGGATGTGGACATTATGCAAGACAATGCCCTTCACCAAAAGTGTGCCAACATCAAAGACAATTTGTTCCATCGAGACCTTTTCAGCCTGCAGCCAATTACACAACACCTCAAAGGCCATGACTTTGGGATACCAGTGCTACTCATCATCTCACTTTAGACATGGAAAACTTAGGCATTCATTCAGAATATCAGGGACCGAAGCAAGTGAAAATCAGCAATGGTAGAACTATTCCAATCTCTCATATTGGTTCATCATCTGTTTCAATTGATAATCGTTCCTTTAATTTTGAAAATATTTTATGTGTTCCTTGTGCCTCTGACAATTTACTTTCTACTGCTAATTTGACTCGCACTAATAATGTCTCCATTGAATTTTTTCCTAGTTATTATGATATTAAGGATATTCACATGAGGGACATGCTCCTTACACGCCAGTGGGAAGATGGCCTTTATCCTATCTCTCTTCAGATAAATAATTCTGGTGGTTCGATTGTAGCTCACTCATGTTCTCTTTCAACATGGCATGCTCGATTGGGCCATGCCTCTTTTCATACTGTTCGATAAGCTTTGAGTCAGTCTAATTTAGAGTTTATTTCTAATAAAGATGTTGGTTTATGTCATGCTTGTAGTGTCAGTAAAATTCATAAGTTGCCCTTTCAAAATTTTAGTTTTGAAGTGCAAGGTCTTTTAGATTTAATCTGTTTTGATTTATGGGGGCCTGCGCCTATTTTATCCACCAACAATAATCGTTATTACGTTTTGTTTTATGATCATTTCAATAAATATTCTTGGATTTATTTCATTAAATACAAATAAGATGTTCTTAATGTTTTTATCAAGTTTTGAAATATTGTTGAAAAATTCTTTGGTTGTTTTATTAAATCGTTTCAAGTAGATTGGAGTGGTGAATACCAAGCTTTAACTGATTATCTAAGTGAGAATGGAATTGCTCAATGAAGTTCTTGTCCAAAAACACCTGAACAAAATGGTTGTGCAAAGAGAAAACACAGACACATTGTTGAAATAGGCCTTGCTTTAATGCAACATGCATTTATTCCTAAACAATTTTGGCAACATGCTTTTGACATTGCTGTTTATTTAATAAATTGGTTGCCAATATATTTAAATCATAAGACACCATATGAAAAATTGTTCAATGCATTGCCTGATTATAATTCCTTGAAAGTTTTTAGATGTTTATATTATCCTTGTTGAGACCATATTGTCACGACCTGCAAGGACGTGACCAAGTGGCTTGTGCGAGATGCCTACTGGTGTGCTTAATGTGGGATTGTGGGATAGCTCAAAGGGCTGAGTATGTGTCGTAAATGCTCGCTTATATTGAGTTAGGCATGCTAACCCAATTTAGTTTGGGGAGCTTGTCGCCAGTCAAGGACTTGACTATGATGGATGGACGTGCCATCTAGGCACCAAACTGGTTGGGAGCTGTTCCCGCTTCCCTAATGAGCCCAAAGGAGGGTGAAACCAGTTGGGATTGAAAATTTCATAAGGCTTAATCTCAGATTTGCGGGAGACCAAGGTGCCGCACGGGTATTGCCACTGCACGTCAACTCTAACCCCGTGACAAATGGTATCAGAGCTAGTTGTGTGCAACATTACATTGCTTGCCAAGTGCTCTTTTCCATACTGGCGATCCAATGTAAATGGACGAGCGCAGGTTAATACTCGCACCCTATGGCCTGGGGGTGTCGCAAGTGGATCCTCTAATGGAAAATGAGGATGAGTAGGCAGGAAGTAGCAGTGATATTTGCCAAGCGCTACTTGTAAATGAATTGGTAGTAGACAGGGAGCATGCACATGGATCCAACCTAAAATTAAGGAAGGGGTTCCAAAAACTAAGACGCAGTTCTCCACATGCACAAGGACGTGCATGAATTCAGTGGGGGAGAATGTCACAACCCACAAGGACGTGACCAAGTGGCTTGTGCGAGATGCCCGCTGGTGTGCTTAATGTGGGATTGTGGGATAGCTCGAAGGGTTGAGTACATATCATAGATGTTCGCTTATCTTGAGTTAGGCATATCGACCCAATTTTGTTTGGGGAGCTTGTCGCCAGTCAAGGATTTGACTATGACGGATGGGTGTGCCATCTAGGCACCAAACTGGTTGGGAGTTGTTTTCGCTTCCCTGATGAGCCCAAGGGAGGGCAAAACCAATTGGCATTGGAAATTTCATAAAGCTTAATCTCGGATTTGTAGGAGACCGGGGTGCCGCCACTACGCGTCAACTCTGACCCCGTGACAATATGCTAAAGATAAATTATCACCACACTCAACTACTTTTGTCTTTCTTGGTTATAGTCGTATTCATAAGGGTTATCATTCCTATGATTTTTAGAATAACAAATTTTTTGTCTCATGTCATGTTTTGTTTGATGAACAGGTGTTTCCATTTTATAAGAGTGAGATATCAGTATCCCAAAATCATGATCAAACACCAACTACCATCATTCTACCCGATTGCAATATGTTTCTATTGTCAAATTCCTTTCACATCCAATCTGGACCTAATACGGTAGCTTGCCCCTTACCCAACTCTATGCAACAAACCAACCAATTTATTCCTACGTCATCCTAGCCCTCAAATCTCTAGCCATTAGCATCTCGCTCTGAACCTCACAGCCTACCACTCACAACCAGCAAAACACCATAGCCTACACACTCTCCAAATGCTGCCAGCAGTCCCTCACACGCTGCTCGCAGCCCTCTCTCACATGCTACAACACCTACCATTAGTCCCACTTTCATTAGTTCCTCTCCTTGGAAGACACGAGGTCCAGGTCTTTCACTTGTGGTTAATTTGAGTGCATCCAATCAAAATAATTTGACCTCTTCAGTGGGCCAAAGGCAACATTCAATGGTAACTCGAGCTCAAATTGGGAATTTAGAGCCAAAACAATTTTTTTTCCTGTTCTTCAATAATGGTACATCCTAAAGAACCATCTACTTATGCTTAAGCAAGCGAAATTCTAGTATGGAGGATTATCATGGAAGAAGAAATTACGGCACTAAAAGCTAATCACACATGGGTTTTGGTACTGCCATCTCCATCTAAAATGTGTTGGGGTGCAAACGGGTGTATCGATTGAAACAAAATTTGGATGGCACCATTGCTCAGCACAAAGCTTGCCTTGTTGCAACGGGATATCATTAGCATCTTGAAGTTGATTATTTTGAAAACTTTAGCCCGGCAATCAAACCTGCTGCTATTTGATCATGTCTTTCATTAGCTATTTCTCAAGGTTAGGATATATGTTAGTTGGATGTCTCAATGCATTTGTACATGGTACTTTGGATGAAGATGTTTTTATGGAACAACCGCTGGGTTTTGTTGATTCTAGATTCCCCCATTATGTTTGTAAGCTTTAGAAGTTACTTTATGGTCTAAAGTAGGCTCCATGCCAGTGGTTCAAATGCTTAACTGATGTGCTTTTATCTCTTAGATTTCAAAGTTCCAAAACAGATCCATCATTATATTTTTATAATTCAAGTGCAGTAAAAGCTTTTTGCTTATTATATGTGAATGATTTGTTACTCATGGGTAACAATAATCAGTTCATGGCATCTATTATTACTCAAGTGTAGCAAAAATTTGCATTAAAATATCTAGGTAGACTTCATTATTTTTTGGGGATGGACGTAACTTCAATTGAGGGAGGATTACTCTTAACTCAATACAAATATATTAAAGATTTGTTGACTAGAATGAATATGGTAGCAACTAATATGGTAAGAACTCTAGCTTCTCCTACTTTATAATTATCTCAAGATGGTACTTCTTCTTTAGTAGATGAGGCATTGTTTCAAAGTGTTGTTGGGAGTTTGCAATACTTGTCTTTGACAAGATCAGACATTTATTTTTTTGTCAACAAAGTCTCTTAGCTTATGCATTCTCCTAAGGAAACTCATTGGGAAAAAATTAAACGCATATTGCGTTACCTTCGTGCCACTTCTAACTATGGGATTTTTCTCTCAAAGTCTCCTACATTTAATATTAATGCTTATAGTGATGTTGATTGGGCGAGCAGTGTGGATGATAGGAAGTCTCGTAGTGGCTTTGCTATTTATGTTGGTCAGAATTTAATTTCATGGGGCTCTTGAAAGCAATGAATTGTGGCTCGATCATTGACTGAAGCTGAATATCGGGCAATTGCCACTATAGTCAATGAAATTCATTGGCTTGTCTCTTTGATGCATGAATTGGGTTATGTGACCACAAGTTCTCCTAAGTTATGGTGTGATAATTTGAGTGCTACCTATCTTACAACCAAACCAATTTTTCATTTCTGATCAAAACATCTTGAAATAGATTTTCATTATGTTAGAGATCGAATTGCCAAGAAAGAACTTAGTGTTCATTATTTGTCAACTGAGGATCAAATTGTAGATGCTCTTACCAAGCCCTTGCACAAGAATAAATTTTGTAAATTTAGAAATAAGTTGTGTGTGCTCACCTCCCACACAACTTGAGGAAGGATGATAAGGATTAATTTTATGATAAGTTTGCTGTGTTCTAATCCAACTTCAACACGTGCATAACACATATTTGTATAGACTTGCAACTCCATGTACAACTAGTAAATTGTGTTCTACTTGTATTAGGAAAATGATTGTACAACAGTATATTATAGAAAGCATTGCACGCCACTATTAATAAGGCTATGCTACAAAATTATACTTGTTTAATCTCAGTTTTTACAAGTTTATCAAATTATTATTATTAATTTTTTATGGACAGATGGTAGAAAGTTTTGAATTCAAATTTCTTAATTCATCATTATGATAAAAATTTTCACCAATTTAATTAATATATATTATGAAAATATTAGTATCCTTGCCCGTCTAACCTCCCTATGTCATAATAAAAGAAAATTAAACAAAAAACTTGGAATACATGTTTAGGAATGGCAACCAACGAGAATAGTTTTAGGTATTCGATCTTATATCTTTCGTGTATTTAATAAATGCGCGATTCGAGCGGCTTGTTATTAAAAATATGTTTAATTACTTTTTATATATAGTACAGAATGAAAATATATAAATATTATTTTAAATAAAAATATATAAATGTAAATAAAAAATTATTATATATTTTACATAAATAATAATTATTATTACATATAGTTATTAAATCCGGTCCATTATGATGGGTCGATTCAATTATCCGAATACTAAATCAGGCTGAGTTTCTAATTAGATTGGATTTGGAATTGATCCACAAAAAATTATGTGATTCGGACGATTGAACCAGTGATTTAGCGTGACCTAGCCAGTGACCTGGTGATCTCTCAATTTTCAATTTTTTTTCTTTTTCACTATGACTTGCTCTTGTTTAGATAAATATTATGATGCACACTTTTATTTTCATTTCTGAAATTTTTTTTAATCATTTTGCATTTTTATTCTATATTATAAAAGTTAGAAATTTTTCATTTTATTTTAATCCTTAATATTAAATTAATTTTAATATCTGAAATTTAATAATTTAATTATATTTAATTCTTGAATTGATATATGATGAAATATTTACACTTATTTACACTGATGATGATGAAAATGTAAAAATTAAAATTATTAAATCTAAATTTCTTTTTTAGACCAAGATGTGATTTATAGTATAATAGTTTAATAATACATGAAATATCTAATGGATTTATCTATGTATTTTTTATTTTTATGTTTGTAAACAAAAATATCTAGTTAATTTTTTAATTTTGAGTGAAAGTTTAAGTACTCCTAAATCTTTTAATATTTTATATTTATTTTGTTATATAAAATTATAAATTATATATTAATTAATTATATTCACTGGTTCAATCATTGACCCGACGATTGAACCATTGACCCAACTTATAGACTGGGTTGATATTTGGACCGAGTTTAATAACTATGTTATTATATAGTTGATTTCTAAGTCTCATCATTAATATTTTTTATATACTAATTTTTTCTAACGTGTTTTGTACGTTGATTTCCATTATGATTCATTACAACTTGTTTTAAAATATAATTTAATTTGCAAATGTTTTATCTTTTAAATACTAGTATAAACGCTATATGACATGTAAAAAATTTAAATGAATATTTTGTGTTATTATTTTTTAAATTATGATACCTGTTAGATAGCAAAATTTCTTTATAAACTATATTCGTAGTGTAAGTTGCTTTCTTTTTATTTGGTTTTGACTTTTGATTAATACTTTCATAGTATATGCTCAAACGCTTCTTGACAATGCAATATACAATTATCCATAAAAAATATACTTCTACATAAGGTATCATGTGTCATTGTGCTTTATTAATAGTCATTGCAAAGTAAAGAGGCATAGAGAATTGTTATCTTTTAAAATAAAAAGGATATCTCTTATTTTCAGTTGGTGACATGTCACATCCCAACTTTAGAGATATGACGGTCCTAGAACACGGGGAGATATAAGGTCACCCATGCCCATAGAACCCACTTACACATACATAAGTTATACCTAGGATCGTACCAAACCTTGTACAATAACTTATTTAAAACATTATATAAAAACCTTTAGTTGTAGAAGACAGTAATTAACACTTCACATATAATCCATAAGAAAATAATATTCATAATCCACTCAAAAACCTTAATAAATAATATCTCAAAATAAACATAAAAAATAAATATTCCCAGAGCATCTAATGACAACCTTTCATAGTATGGTATTATTAATGACTTTGACAAGGAATCCCCAAGCATAGTAGAATGCTTGAGCCATCTACTTGCCTCCTCACATTTGCTCACCTAGAACCACACATGGAAAGAAAAAAGGGGTGAGATAGATGATCTCAATGAATAAACGATATAGCACATACATTAACATATATTCCTTTGGAAAGGAAACTCATAGCTTATACACATAGTTCATGATTTACAATTCATGAATCAAGTTGTAATTTAGCAAGGGTTCAATTTAACAAGTTTCCAGAAATTATTTTTATAACACATAGAGAGTGAAGGCTATTGCTCTATCACTCGAACACATAGAGGAGAGGTGGCATTGAACCAAATTCCAACTCCTATCACATAGAAGGTGTGAAGCTGATCAGGCCTTATTGCTAGAATTGCTCCTTTCTAGCTGAGGTGGATACACTACCCCTATCCATTGGGTTAAGACCATATGCATAAGTTCAAATGATTACCTGCATCGGCACAAGGACTTCTGCATAAAAGGTTAAAGGTACCATAGCTAGAGCTAATGGTATTCACATATAACAATAACATTTAAGGCAACAATAACATGTATCACAATAGTAATGACAATTTAGTTTTTGAGCAAAAGATACAAAGATAGTGTAGTTCCAGAAATAATATAAGTTAGGGCAATAATTACAAAGAATTATTATTGGATAAACAAAATGGTTTTTAGAATAATTGTCCTTTAGCAACCCAAACTTAACAAAGAAATCATTTAATTATATTTTAGAATAGGAAGAACTTGGGTTTCAAAGATCTCAAAAGCTTACATAACATGATATCACATATTTGAAACATAACATAATGTTACTTATGCTTGTAGCATGAATACAGTGTTTACTCACTTTGTGGTTTCTTTGCTTCTAGTACAAGTAGCCCTTTTGAACCTCCAAAACTCCTTAAGCTCTAACATAATATTTAATTCAATACTTAGTATTTATTTAATCATAATGCTATCCTATCCCATAGCTACCCCGTGCATATATAACATTCACATACACTTAGAGTTACACATAAAAGTGCACTCATCACTTGCACATCATATGTTGATTTTAAAAGTCTTGTATACTTAACCTTTATAGGCCCGTATGAAAATACATTACAATCATATCAATACCTTTCTAAGGTTAACACAATATCATTACCTCAATATTAATTCACTTTAACAATCATCTTAGTACACTTAGCACTTCCATACATGTCAAATTAACAAATACTTTTTTAGCATCATGCTTGTCTCTTATGACCAATTCTTTCAATCAATCTCTTCATAAATTCAAGATCATTAATTCATTATCAAATCATCATACAATTGTAATACCCAAGATTTCCTTAGCCAACTATAAACAGTAAAGATGACATGATAACGTCCACATACCGTATCATTTAAGGTCCCCTTAGTATACTAAGAACCTTAAGAACATCACAAGAAGTGAATTTAATGAATAATGTGACAATGAATAAGGAAGGAAGTCAACATTGATATGTGTTTTCATGATAAAATGAAAGTCAAACTGAGTTTGACTTAATGTGATTATGTTAAAAATTTATTTGTAATGTGAATCTAAAGTGCTAGTAAATGGGTGTTCACATCTCCTAAGACATTGGGAGGTGATGATAGTGATATAGGAATTGAATTCAATCAAAGTTCCAATAGTATAATGGAGGTCAAACTTAGTTTGACCCAATGAGCTTATGTGATATACATACTTGATCAATGCTAGTAAAGAGTTAGTAAATGGGCATTATGATATGTATGGAATTTATTTAGTAATTTTTAGAGTGTGTAGTGATATTAGGAGGTAGAAATATATGTATTTAAGTGAAAGAAATGAAATGGACAATGTACTAAGTACCAAGCTTGGAACGTGCATATAAGAATCTGCTAATGGGCTTTTAGGCTCAAAGGCCTAAACCCATTAGATGGCTGGCCCATTGGGCCTAAGAAGGATACAACATCCAAATGGTGAATGTATAGTGGGCTTAAGTTAGAAAACAAAGCAAGCATAGAGATCAAATCTTAGTGGTGTAACTCTTAGTCACCAAAGTTGACCAAGTCAAATGCTTAACCAAGTGGATTTATTTAGTAATTTTTAGAGTGTGTAGTGATATTAGGAGGTAGAAATATATGTATTTAAGTGAAAGAAATGAAATGGACAATGTACTAAGTACCGAGCTTGGAACATGCATATAAGAATCTGCTAATTGGCTTTTAGGCTCAAAGGCCTAAACCCATTAGATGGCTGGCCCATTGGGCCTAAGAAGGATACAACATCCAAATGGTGAATGTATAGTGGGCTTAAGTTAGAAAACAAAGCAAGCATAGAGATCAAATCTTAGTGGTGTAACTCTTAGTCACCAAAGTTGACCAAGTCAAATGCTTAACCAAGTGGATTTCTTGATTTTTCCTACACATGAGTCAAGCTTCCATTGGAACACCTATCTCCTTGTGATAACTCTCTCCATTGTAGAGAGAATCCTAGCTCTCCACCTTAATCAAATCATAGCCATCCATCAAGGTTAAATCTTAACCATTGGATTGAACTTGATCAAATCTCCACCATCCAACTTATTATTATATATATGAAAAATTTATGTTACAATCTTCATTTTCCTATCTCTACACCAAAATTCTACCATGGCAAAAAGAAGTTCTCTCACTCTACACCAAGAACCTTAGCAAATCAAAGCTAATCAAAGTGAGTAATCCTGATCATCTCCTCATTTTTATGTTTTAAAGTTGATTTTGGTGACTAGGTTGCTTGAGAAATCTTTTGTGCACCTTATGTGGGAATTCGGCCATGTTGGTGTATGACTATAGAATTGTTCTAAATTATGATTGATTACATCTATGGGTGCTTTGGTTGAAGAATAATCAATTAGAAGTGTTAAAATGAACCTTGGAAGCTTGGGTTAAGATTTGAACATCTTAAGGGAACTTGAACTTTTTGTAATAGATATTGACAATTGAATGATTATATGGGTTTTATGTTATGCTAATTACATAATTTTATGATGAATTTGATGATTTGGTGGGGAATTAACAGTTTTCCGCAAATTCTAGGGTTTATGGGAAAATTGGGGATTTAAGTATTGCATTTGAATTCATAAAAGTAAAGGAAAAATCAAGCTTAAGAATGGAATTAGATGATTTGTATAATGTTAGTTTTTAAATCCAATTGATAGAAGTGACTTTCCCCAAAATTAATGAATTAGATTTATTTATGGAATTTAATGGTAGAAGCAGAATTGATTTTATTGAACATTAGAATTTGTTTATATTGTTTGTACTCAAAGACGAAATGTGGGATTTGGAGGAAAGGAATTATCCTTCTTACAATGTATAGCCTTGGCCATTTAAAGAATGATTAAGGAAAATGTTAAGATTAGTAATGGGTATATGTGTAGTATATCTTGACTTTAATAGTGATTGATGTGCAATTAAATTGCAAATGTGTAGAATCTAAAAGCAAGGGTAAGGATGTTGTCATAAGTGTGAAAAGCACTACTAGCCTCAAGAGTCAAGTGTAATAGGAGCAAAGGAGTCTACGGTGAGTACTTAATAATATATCATAACTTGTAGTATATGTCTTTATTGTTCAAACCATGATCATTGAAACATTCTAATGCCTTGATGAGCTTGAATGACCTGTTGAACAATGGGCCTTTAAATTGATGTTTCTTGATGACAATTGTTATTGTGAACCTAGCCTATTGAAATTGTAATGTGTTCATTGAATTCCTTAATGTAAACCTTATACGAATTGCTCCATTGGAAATATATTGATAAGCAGAAACCCCTTTTTGGTGTGGGAAAAGACACCAAACCTTGTGCACTTAGTAAAGCCTGCGGGTAGAGTGAGAGTATCCAACCTCTGTCGGGGAGGACGCCGAACCATAAGACCTGATCAGTCTTACATAATGTGAAACTTGTGAGTGAGCAAGGCCCAGGCTACCACTCTTGAATTTATATACATGGGTAGCATCCTGCTTCCATGAGTGGATTATTTCTGCTAATGATACTGTTCCCAACTTAAATGAGAAATTGAAACTAATGATAACATTGATTGAAACTATTCCAATTCTATAAAGAGCCTTCTTGCTATTGATTCCTGCACTCACCATGCACTTATGTAGATATATAAGTATTTTGTATTATTATGTGCTCACTGAGTCTTATCTCATTCTCTAGTGGTTTAAATTTCTCAGGTATGATCGATAAGTCAACAAGATGAATTCCAAGCCATGTTCTTCCACTTGGAAATTGTCTGGTAAATTACAAGTGTCGTGATTCTTGATTTTTTGAAGACCATTGTTTAGAGCTCCATATAGTCAAAGGTTTAGTCTTAGAATGTTATTGGTTATATGTATTATAAAAATTGTTGTATTATTATTATATAATGTATGAATAATGTACATTAAATTATTTATATGAAATGAAATCCTAGAAATCTTACAAGTTGTGATTATGAATGGTCTTATAAGTTAGTTAAGAAATGGTAAATGAGTAATGGGTAACAAGGACAAGGTATTAGGTTACAGTTTTGGGGTAAGGTGTAATATGATAATTGAATGAGATTATAAGTTAAATAGGTTCTATGGGTTTAGGTGACTTTATGTCTCCCTATGCCATAAGACCATCACAGTTCAAAATGCGGGTCGTGAAAACAACTTACTTCCATATTATCCCATCACATTCACATATTAATCACATCCTAAGGTTAAGATACTTAAGCATACCAAATTGCCTTTAGTCTTGTCTAGGTTCATTCCTTCAACTAACATGCAATTTAATCATTTATCATTCATTCATACATGTCAATAATTATCAAAATACATTGCATAAAAATTATGGACATTGGGATAAGAATCCTAATGTAGGCCGAATGCTCTATTAAAAGAAAAACTGAATTTTCTTATTTTTCGCACTTTCTATCTATTTTAGTAATATGTAAAAACATAGTTTGAACCAAGATTTTTTCATGTAACCAAAACAAAAATCATTGTAGAATATAGCCATGTAGGAATTGGCCCATATATAAATTCATATGCATGAAAATTTCCAACTTTAGGTTCTAGGTTGCAAAAACATGAGTTTTCTTTTTTCGAGTACTTTTCAGTCATTACAGCAATTTATAGAAATATGATTTAATCCAATATTTTTCATCAAAACATACCAAAAATTAGTTTAGAATTCAATGATGTAGAAATCACCCCCCTTGGTATGGTTTATGCATAAAAATTTTAATTTTGATTCACAAGATTCACCTTTAGAGAAATCGTGTAGAAAGATTTGTGTTTTCGCTAAAGAATTAGAGTTCTCTTTCAAAAACTCACCCAAACTGAATTAAATATATAAAAAATCATTAAATACTCAGTTCAAATTAATTTTCTCATAATTTAATTCATAGAAATCAATTAAGGAATTGAAAGAGAAGAAAAACTTACGATTACAGTCAAGAAATCACAAAGTTGAAACGTGTTTTCTTAATTTCGGTAGAGAGAATTATTTTGAAAGAACTTTTCTGTCAAAATATAGAAAAATAAAGTGGTGGCTGCTGGAACACTAGGGCTGGCCAAAAATTTGATGTTTAAAGGTAGGGTTTTGGGTAATTTCCACTAATACCCTTAATGAGCTAGGTTAGGAGGGTTTTTGGGTAGTGGGCTTTTAGGTATTTGGGCTTTTTATTTTAATTTAGGGTTGATTATAGGTAATTAAAATAATTATATTTTTCTTATTATTTTATGTAGTATTTCCCTCAAAAGCATTTATTTAAAAATTATTTTAAAATACTCACAAAATTATTTTATGCTTAAAAATTGCCTTTATGCATGAAATTCATTTTATTTAAATAAATTATTTTATACTAATACACTTTATGTAAATCATTTATTTCATCATAATAACTCATATTATGCATATAAACATTAATTTTACATGTCACATGCTTATCAAACACATAGAATATAAATTTTCATAAAAGTACACACTTAACCTTAATAGTTCTAAGTTAAGCAATTTGTCATAAAAATTTCTAGGGTGGGTGTGGGTTGTTACATGACAGTGATATCCTTGATAACAAAACCTATTTTTATGCATGTTATCCTAGTATTATTTCTATATCTATAATATTTCTATTAAATTTTTTGCACATTATCCTGGTTCTATTTAGCAATATTATGGGAAAATTAACTTCTAGTTTTAATTTGTGATGTGGCAAGTCATTTATTAACAATGTGTTCATAAATTATTTTTTAGTACAATCTACACTTTTTTTATTGTTATATTTGATATCATTGTTCACTATTGTGTCTTGATCTTTTTATCCAGTTTAAATAAAACTTTTTCAAATTTGAGAAAATTGAGCATTTTTGAAATTTTATAAATAAAACATTTAAATCTAATTTGGCTCTTTATAATTGCATAATTATGCAATGCACTAAATTTGTGTAAAAAAGTATAATATTCATGGAATAAGCAATGGAGCTTATAAATATTGTGTTGTATTTGAATTTTATACTTATGTGTATCAGTGTGAGTTTTAGTGCTAACAAGTAATAGAATTAACTAAAAAATATGATTTTTTTTTAATTTATGATGATTTGACTATTCAATCTAAAATAAATATAAAATAAAGACGTCTTTTAATTCAAAATAAATATAAAAGTTTGTTTATTTATTTACATATTTATTGAATTTGGGACTCAATTTATTTATTTATCTACATTTATTTTTTAAATGTCATACTTTTATCTTTTTGTTTTTTGAATAGAGAAATCTCTAATATAAATTAAAATTTATTTGATAATCTAATAATTGAAAATTCTTAATATCTTTATTCTTTCAAAGAATTCCATAATTTGAAAATTGGATTACTTTTTATTTGTTTAGCAAATAGAGAAAAAATTAAAGAGCAACTATAAATTAATTTTTTATTGTTAATAGACATAACATGCAAAAAAAAAATAATTTTAATTGTATCTTAGCAAGTGTAAAGATTGCTAATTCTTTTCTTTATTTATCAAAAAAGAAATTTTATATTGTTTGGCAAGAACAAAATTTTTGTTTATTATTAATATTGTTTTTATTCCGTTGGATTTATTTATTAAAAAATATAAAATAATAATTTTGTTTATAGATAAACTTTGAAAATTATTTACTAATTTCTCATTTCCTTGGTTCTTCTGAAAAAATACATTTCTAATTAATATAATATTATAAATATATTTGAAATAGATTATTAATTCTAACTTCATAAATTAATGAAAACATTAATTATTTTTATTGTGACAACTTATATTTTTGCAACTTTAATTTTAAATATCATAATATAAGGAAACATAATCTAATATATTGTCATAAAATAACAAATTAACTATTATTTTTGGATATTAAAATTGTATTTAGACAAATAAATTGGTATACTACTATTGTTAATAAAAAATTAAATAATTTTTCTTATAAGAGGACACAATCATACTGTAATTATAAATTTTTAATCTTTTTTGATTTTATTTTTTTTCTTAGTAGTAGAGTTTCTTCATGTTATTCTTTTTCTTCAATATTTATTATTCTGTTTATATAATTAATACATCTTGAATCACTTTTATAATTAAGTTTATCTTTTAGATGATCGTGTTTAGTTAATCTAAAAAGAAAATATCCTCATGCTAACAATTTGTTGTAAAATTTGTTACGGTTTCTTTCTTTCTACGATAAATAAAAAACAAGATGTAATAAAATTTTAAAATAAAAAGTGGTACAATAAATATATGATATTAACTAATAATGCAACATGTTATGAAAGCATACCTCTATAGGGTTTTTATATTCGTCAACTGCACATCTCATCAATATTCAAGTATTTTCACATAGAATTATACAAACATTCTTGTCTCCATCAAATACTCGATATTTTAATATATAACTATGATATAAAACAAATACTTGTTACATACTAATCTAGGAAGATCAACCTACACGAACCTTGGGTTCGCCTGACTGACCCATAGACATCACCTGAAGTTAACATCTTTTACACATCTCCTCTCCATTGTCCAAATAGGACTTGAAAACCAGAAATCCATGTCATACTCAGAAAGAACCTCCTCTAATCTGTCTCCTAACATGAAACTAAAAGTTAAATGTATACTACATGAAGAACTCTAATCTCCCAATAGTATATAAATAGGAGAGGACTCACTATAAGATGGATAACAAATTCTAAACACTTTAAACTCTTTCTAATTTCTCTAAATCACAATCTTCCTAACTTAAGCATCGAAGTGGTCTACCAAAAACATTGCCTGGGCCCTTAGTTTTATAGTTTTTGAAGATCAATGGTTTGCCCAAGACCTTGTTAAGGATCAGAATATGTCCATGAGCACATTATTTGGTGCAATAGGTGTAGAACACTGCTTTAGACATTTAACCTAACTCCTCTCATCTAACCTTGATGAATCCTCAAGCCCAGAATATTGGCTTAGGTCTTAACCTATTTTTGGACCTCCCAAATATTAATGACCATTAGGAGAACCTTTAAGGATGTTGTCCCTTATGCACTAAGAAGGGGAAGTTGAATTAGTGGGAAATTAAAAATTTAAGAGGAGAGAGATAAGACACACAAGATTTATAGTGGTTCAGATATTAACTAACCCTACATCCACTCCCTAACCTCAATTGGTTATTTCACTATTGCTATACAATTACAATTGAATTTTAAAGCTCACTCTTAACTTACAATGTTTTGAGGCTTACACTTAACCTTTACAAGTGTTTTTCCCAAAACACTTACACTCAAACATATACAAGAGCTTTACTAAGGCTAGCTCATAATCTAATAAGAGTTTTGTGGCTCACTCACAACACTTTTGAGCAATCAATGCTCTACAACAAACACAAACTAGAAATTAATAAGTATTGGGATTAAGAAATCAAATTGTAAGAGTTTGGCCATAATGCAAGGCAGTTCAACACTTAAGAAGGCCTTTGGATGGGGTATTTATAGCTTATACCCACCAAAGAGTTGTTACATTAACATCTACGACCAAATTTTTGCAATAACTATAAATCTACATTAAATGCAGTTCAGAGGAAAATTGTGGTTGCTATCCTAAATCATGGTCATGATCTTTATATTTCCTAGTAGCTAGTGACATGTGGCAACTTCTCACAGGTCACTGAACTATCCATTGGAATGGCTTCTTAACTCTATGAATATCATGGTTGTGATAAACCTTTCTCGTCCATATATCGCGGTAGCGATTCTCCCTGCCAACTCTACTGTGACATAAGTCCTTTTGTTGGAAATTAATTATGGTCGCGATTCATGATGTTGCGGTTGCAAAACAAAGATTGTGGGCCTGATCTGCTATAGTGGGTGCAAATTATAGGGCCATTTCTTATACTTAGGAATTTTTAATATCTTGAATGTTTAACTTTTTCTATATATATTTCCTGTAAAATAGACAGTAGATGCAAACACTAGAGCACTTCAATTTGATATTATAATTGTTTAACTCTTTCTTAGTTCATGTATTAGGTAACTCCCCCTCAAAAAGTCAGTATATGCCAAGTTAGAATTACATTTAAAAAACTTAAAGTTATATCCAAATTTATATGTTCATATTATTCAACTTTCTTCTTCCCCTTTGTCAAGATCAAAAGAAGGTTAGAAATGAATCAAGTAAAGCTACAAAGAAAAGTTGAACAATGAATTTAAACAGTCAACAATAAACCAAGTAGATAAAATCATAATATCATTAATATAATAAAATTGCATTCATTACAAAAATGATTGATCTTACAAAAGGTGCCAAAAAGTATGAATGCATAAAAATAGAAAAATAAAAAAAATAAACATAAGAAGAAATGAAAAATAAATTACTTAAGGGTCAAAAACTAAGATTCATCTTCCTTTTTCCCTTCCTCTTGTTCTTGTTCCTCGTCACTAGTTCCCATTCATTGAGATTGCATTGAGGAAGCCCTATCTCTCATTGGATATCATAGATGTCACAGTTTATAACCCAAAAGATCGAGCCTTCTCATAATCTTACTAAACATCTTGTCAATTTTAGATGGAGAAGGATGGCTTCTGGGAGAGGTTTGGATACCTGGAGCTCTTTGATTACCTTCCTCAAGAAGTTGACTTGGCTCACCTTAGACCACCTCCTTAGGTATCTTCCAAGATTGCTCTTGCACTCCTACTTCTTTAATGATGTATTCATAAGTGTCATTTTTTTCTCTCAGACACTTAGAGTGAATAATATACTCCAAGTTGATCATATAGGATAGAATGAATCATGTACTCTAAGTTTATCATAGAGGAGGGGGGCTTGAAAGGAGTTCTGAGCAAAGCTTTAGTTTGTAGCATGAGTGCTCCTATATGCCTGGCAATATGAGAAATTTAGAAAGAAAAAGATCTTTTTGAGTTACTTTCTCATTGTCATCCCCTCTAGCATTGATAGAGAGGGTGACAATGCGATGAATAACCTAAAGAGAGAGAGAGTTTTAAAGTGTTTGGTAAGGGATTATTTTGAGTCATACCTCTTTTCAGTGGATAATTCTTGCCAAAAAGTATTGCAGCTCATGTCTAAATCATTCAATGTGAAGGCACCATCCACTTGAAGACTAAAAATACTAGCCACTTCATTTAACCTCAATCTATACTCTTTTCTAAAAAATCTAAAAGTTATCCCATAGTGCTTTGAGAACCCTTAATTTTGCACTCTCATCATCCAGTCACACCTGTTAAGTTTAACGTGTTACACGGAGCCATTACAGCAGTCTCGCTAGCCAGTTAGTGGGTAGGGTTGCCCCTGAAAGAAAATTTTTTAGCTTTCAATTACATTGCTACCATACATCCAAATTTCCTAAACTCTATACCAACCAATATCTAAAAAAAAAAAAAAAAAAGGAGCCATGTCAGCTGCTGCCAAAGTAGCCTGTGGCACCACTGGCTATCTGGGATGCTGGCGGGGCATTGCCCAGAACACCGACGGTGCCGCCCAGAAAGCCGGTGATTCCATCGACTCCTCCAGTGGTGTGGGCCCCGCTGCCCTTTTTGTTGTTCCTAAAATGCCTCTAATATGATTTTTTAGAAAGTTTCTAGTCCTACCCTTTTAGTCTTTTCACTTTTTCACTTCTCAAACTACTCTCACTCATTTTCCTATAAATACCTCCATTCATCCTTCATTCTAACACACCTCTTGAATTAGTTTTAATGGTTATCTGCTAATTCTTCTCTCCTTCTCCCTCCAACCATTCTCCAATTAATTAATTGATCTTTTTAATTAATTAATTAATTTTCTCAGCTTAACCAAGTTAATTAATCTTTTTAATTAACTAAAAGTCTTTTTTTCTAAATCAAAATTAATTACTCAATTAATTAATCTTTTTAATTAATTAATTAATCACTTTTTTTTTCTCTATAATCAAATTAATCCATCTATTCATCCTTCTATTTCAACACATTAATTAGTTAATTAATCATTTTAATTAATTTATTAATCTCCCAATTAATCTAATCATCTGGTCCCAATAAAATGAAATTTTGGTATGGTAAAACCCTCTGCCCATCAAAAGTAAAGATACCAGCCTTTTCCCTCATACTCAAAACACCCAAACCAACATCAATATGATCAATTTTTAAACCCCTTCACTTACTCGTGGAATGAACTACGTGAGTTTTGATCCCCATTCAATGAGGTATATAAGCACATTTGGAATTTAAATCCAAACCTCAAATCCAAATCTCTATTAATCTCTTTTTCCCTTTTCAATTTGTAGATATTTCATTTTAATTTTCTCATTGCACTCATATTATATTCATGCATCTTATTTACAATTATCATCTTATAATATTAGTTGTTCATGAAATCAAATTTTCAAAGTCAAATTAAAATTAAGATCCAAATTTTGATTATTTAAAACAAAAAACCTAGTCCCTAAGTTTAACCTAGTTTGAGACTAGTGATTTTATCCATGGGCAAATTAAGGTAACAAATTAATAAATTAGAGTCAATTTGGATTTTTTCCTTAGTGTTTTCCCAACTAAATAAAATTAAGGTGATAACTCCTTAAAGCATTTTCAAAATCAACCAAATCTGAACTCGAGGGTTCCATCATGAGTCTAAACCCAAATGAGCATCCCGATTCCCTTTAGTGGATAAGGCCGATACTCGGGCGAGGCCTCACAGCTGGCAACTCCACTGGGAATTGGTTGCCATCTTTTTAAAATAAAATGGAAAATAAGAGGATTACTATTTGGTTAAGGAAAATTTTTCCAAAATAATCTCTATTTGGCTCATTAAGCATAATTTGACTTTCATGCATCACTTTGCATAATAAAGGCTTCTTGCCTAAATCTTAGGTTTAGGAAAACTTTTGGATGGTGAGTAGCATTGGCTTGACTACTCTTTTTGAGTATGTTGGGAGATAGCGAAAGTATTCCACCCTATGATGAATCCCCGACCATTTCAGTGGTGTAACAAGCAAATAGTACTGTTAGACCCACGCGAGGCTCATTGTCTCATATGTGGTTAGGTATGTCAATGCTCTAGTGGGATGAGGACCCTTAAATCAAACTACCCTTTTACCCTTATACATATAGCTGCCCTAGCCTTTGACCTTAGGTTTCATGCACTATAATAATCGATACTCTTACATATTCATGAAACCTTTTTCAGCACACATCACGTCATGATCATGCATACATAACATGAGAAGCTCAAGAAGGTAAACCCTCAAACAACTTAAAGACCCAAATCGTTGGTCCATTACCCTAAAATACCTCACAAACTCATCTTGTCAAAATATAAACCTAGTGAACAACCATATGAAGGGAATCCTTTTCCCGATATACCTTCACATTCATGCCATTTTAATTCTATATTCTTACCCTTTTTTCTATTTGTTTTCTGTTTAAAGGTACCAATGGCCAACACCTTCAACTTTGACTAAGATACCATAAGTGCTTTCTTCCCCAGCCTTCTCAAGAAATAAGAGGAAACTTTTCAAGCTGCACTCACCATCACTCTTCAAACCCAAGCTAAAACTTTCACCAATGCTCTCAATGCCCAGTTTTCCAGCTTTATTGATGCCCTCAACACCCAATGCTAGTTAATCATCAATGAGGTCAAGGAAATGACCAATGCCATTGTCACTCCCCCTCATGCTCATGTTGAGCCTGCATTTGCCCAAGCCGGGACTAGCAATGTCCCTATTTTTACTCCTCCCATTATCGATCTCACCAATAAAGGGAAAGCACCTAAACCTCTAACCTCTCATATCATGAACTTAAACAAAACCACTCCCTCTTCCAGTATGAATCCTTTTCAAAGTGGAGATTTCTTTAGCTTTCCTAAAATTATGAAATTGATGGAGAAAATTAAGGCTAAAGAAAGAACAATCAAGAACATTAAAAGGCATGAGGACATGATAGATGTTAATTCTTTAGCTCTTTTTCTGAATGCATGGGTTCCTCTAAAATTTAAAATGCCGGTCATGGACAAGTTTAATGGCACCATATGCCTCAAAACTCACCTTAAAATGTATGTGGGTGCTGTGAGACCCTTTGGTGTGGATGATGAGCTCCTTATTTAGTTATTCCAATAGTCCTTAACTGGAGCCACTGTTAAATGGTTGTTAGATCTTGACCAGAATCACAAAAAGACTTGGAATGACATCTGTAATGCTTTTGTCAAGCAATACCACTATAAATCGAGATGGATGTCACCCGTCGAGATTTGAAAACCACCAAACAAGGGCTAAGAGAATCCTTCACCGCATTCCTTATAAGGTGGAGGACAAAAGCAGCTCAAATGGTGAACTGTCCATTTGAAGTAGAGCAAATTGACATTATCGTTAAGAACCTCCTTCCATAATATCAGGCTCATTTGCAAACTCAATACCTCCCCAGCTTCAAAGCTTTCATTTCCATTGCCTCCAACATCGAGGATTTGATTCAATCAGGACAAATCAAAGATAAATCTTCTAAAGTAATGGTAGAGTCAAATGCAGCGGAAGGAAGGTGATGAAGTAAAATTTCAAACATTTTAAAATTTTACTTCACCTAATTTTGGTCCAAAATTAGGTGAAGTAAAATCAAACATTTTAAAATTTTACTTCACCTAATTTTGGTCCAAAATTCATTCAAGTAATCAATTAATTTGTGTGTAAAACACATATGCATATAAAGAAGAAGGAAGAGTAATCAAATTACCTCTTATAGGTTCCTTCTTTCTTTATAAAAGAGCTTTCCAAGTGTGAAGCCTCTAAATCATCCACACCTAGCTTACCTCCAAGTCTCCTCTTAGTTTCTTTGGTGTTCTTGAATCACTCTCTTGGTTGCCCAATTTGATTCAAGATTTTTCCTCAAAAACCTTTAGGATGTTTAAGGTTTCTCTTTGGTTTGTTTTGGATTAAACACATTTTTAATTTATAAACATTTGTTCTTTCATAAAGAATAAAGAAGAGAATTAAAGATCAAAAGAAAAATTAAAGAAACACTTCATTTTTCTTTCTGTCTCAACTTCTCTCTCTTGATTCAAATGAGAAAATGATGTTCCACGCACTTTTGCAACATAAAAACTTGAAGCTTTTTTTTTTTTTTTTTTTAATCTTTAGAAGACTTAACCCTTAAATCTTCATAAAGACTTAAATGCCCTTTTATATTCTTCTAGCTTTCCATTTAGTGAAGAGGCAAAGTTGGATTTTACTTCTTCAAATGGTGAAATGACCATTTTATCCTTTAGAGATAAAATGGACATTTCCACTAGCCAAAAGATGTAATTATAATTTTAACCTTAATAGGAAATTCTCTAACCCTAAATCCATCATATGGGCTTATGAATAGTTAATTTTCTCTAACCTCTAAATTGCCTCTTAACCATATCATATATGGGCTTAGGCCATATCTCATGTGTTAAGGGTTTTCACTAAGTTTAAAATTAAGTCTTTGATTTAGTCCAAATCAATTTTCAATTTGATCTTTCTTATTTGTATCATATACAAAATAAGATTTAATTGAATAGAAACCTTTATAGATTAAATATCAGGACATGCTAGGGTCCTTGTAAATTTAATTACATATTTAATCATTTTACCACTAATCAATTAATTAAACACTTTAATTAATTATTATGGTAAACCTTTTACACTTAGAAGGTGATCACTATTGGATTTGTGACTTTCTAGGTTCATGTCTAATTAGCAATGGGAATGAGAAAACACTTTTCTCTACTAATATGAAATCCCTACTTCACACTTAGTCTCATAGGTCGTGAGGGATAGCTAGTATTCCATATCACGACTACCTAATTAGAAATGAATGTTTATAGTTGATAACTTTAAACATCACATGGACCATCGATCATAAAACATCATGCACTAGAATCCCTTCATTAAATATCCCAATATCGACTAGGGTAATAATTTATGTCAAACCTTAATGTGCCTCAATTCTATGTCCTTATCTTGGTTCTAATTCTTGATGATATTAGATTCCTAGTAGAAACTTTTTCTAGTGAATCTTACTATTCTGGCTAGAAACTTAAGTATCAAGAACAACTAGATAGCACAGGATCTTAACCTCATTTACTCAAGGTAATGAATTCTATCTTGGCAATCACTTACCTCCATACATAACAAATTAGAACTATCACATACCATATATCCATACATGAATAGTACGTCTATGTAAGTAGTAATAAATCCTAGCCACCTATATATGAGATATAGTACCCCTCAAGTCGAAGGATTACATATACTATTATAACCTAGATGATAAATAATTGACAAGTAGTAAAACCCTATATTATAATCATCTAACATCACAGTTCGACTCTTCATGCAATGCAATGCAATGGTCTGAAGCACAAAATTCAAGATCTCATTGATAGTGAAGACATCATTACTCCTGGACCTAAAGTCTAGCACCACCACCAATCCTTTTTTGGACCACCAAGCTCACTCGACCAGCTTAGACTTCACTTGATAATTGGCACTTTGAGAAGAATGCCGCCCTGTTATGCCCCTACCCAAGTCCTCTAAGTCCATATTTGAGTCATTTGAGTCTGTGTCTAAGTCATCTGATGTAACAACCCACACCTACCTTAGAATTTTTCATGATAATTTGCTTGATTTAGAACTATTAAGATTAAGTGTATGGTTTCGTGAAAATTAGTAATCTATGTGATTGATGAGCATGTGGCATATTAAATTAATTTTAATATACATGACAAGAGTTGTTATTGTGAAATAAATGATTCACATGAGGTGCATTTGCATTAAATAAATTATTTCAAATAAAATGAATTTTCATGCATAAAGGCAATTTTTAACCATAAAGCAATTTTATGAGTATTTTAAAATAATTTTTAAATAAATGTTTTGGGAGAATTTTAATGAAAATAATAAGAAAAATATTTTTTATTTTTATTAATTATAATCAGCCCAAAATTTAAATAAAAAGCCTAAATACCCAAAAGCCCACTACACTAAAATTCTCCTAACCTAGTTCATTAAGGATATTAGTGGAAATTACAACGAAACCCTAATATATAATGTAAAATTCGGCCAACCTAGGTTTTTCAGCAGCCATCACTTTATTTTTCTATATATTGGCAGAAAAATTCTCTCAAAATATTTCTCTCAACCGAAATTAAGAAAACACCTTTCAGTTTTGTAATTTCTTGACCGTAATCGCAAGTTTTCCTTCTCTTTCAATTCCTAAACTGATTTCTATGAAATAAATTATGAGAAAATTATTTTGAACAAGTTGTTTACTGATTTTGCAGATTTAATTCTATTTGGGTGAGTTTTTGGGAGAGAAAATCTATTTTCTACCGAAAATAAAAATCTTTTCACGAGATTTCTCCAAAGGTGAATCCTATAACTTAAATCACAATTTTTATGCATAAACATCACTAGAGGGGGGACAATTTGTGCATTATTGTTTTCTATACTGATTTTTGATTTTTTTTAATGAAAAATATTAGATTAAATTATATTTCTACATATTTCTGTTATGACCAGAAAGCTTCGAAAAACAAAGGAATTCAAGGCTTTTGTGCTAGAACTTAGAAGTTAGAAAATTCTATTATTAAATTAATATGTGGCTGCCGATTTGTGTGAGGAAGAATCATAATATGATATTTATTCTGTTTAGATGAAAAATAATGATTTAAATCATGTGTTTGCATATTGCTGTAATGAACGGAAAGCGCAAAAACTCATGATTTTCACTTAAGTCTTAAAACTTGGATTTTTTTTTGTATAAAAATTATCCATGGCTGCCAAATCATGCATGAACATGTTCTAAACTGATATTTTTTGTGATTGAATGAAAAATAATGGTTTAAGCCACTTTTTTACATATTATTGTAATGGTCAGAAAATATCAAAAACAAGAAAACTTATGGTTTTGGACCCTATAACCCAAAAGTTGAATTTTCATGTATGAGAAATATCATGTGTGGCTGATTCATGTGAATTAAAATTCTAAAATTATTTTTTTTGTGTTTACATGAAAAATCTTGGTTCAAACCATGTTTTTACATATTACTGAAATAGACGGAAAGTGTGAAAAGAAAGAAAAATTTGGTTTTCCTTTTGATGATGCATTCGGCCTACATTAATATTTTTATCCCAATGTCTATAATTTTTATGCAATGTATTTTGATGATTATTGACATGTATGTATGTATAATAAATGATAAAATTGCATGTTAGTTGAAGGTATGACCCTAGACAATGTTAAAGGCATTTTGGCATACTTAAGGTATCTTAATCTTATATTGTGATTAGAATGTAAATGTGATTAGGAAATATAGAACTAGATGTTATGATGACTTGATAATGAATAAATGGTTTTGAGTTGATGAAGTGAAAATTGAATAAAAGGATCATAAGAGTTAAGCATGACACTTGAAAGGTGAATTGTTAAGTTAACAAGTATAGAAGTGTAAAGTGTACTAAGATGATTGTTGAAGTGAATCGATATTGAGGTAATAATATTGTGATGACCTTAGAAAGGTATTGACATGATTTTTATGTCTTTTCATGTGAGCTTATAAGGCCTAAGTCTGCAAGACTTTTAAAGTCAACATATTATGTGCAAGTGATGAGTACACTTATACGTGTAACTCTAAGTGTATGTGTATGCTATATGTGCATGGGGTAGTTATGGGATAGGAGTATTATGAGTAAATAAATACTAAGTATTAAATTAAATATTATTTTAGAGTTTGAGGAGCTTTAAAAGTGCAAAAGGGGCTACGTATACTAGGAGCAAAGGAACCCCAAGGTGAGTAAACAATGTATTCATTCTACAAGTGTGAGTAAACTCTATATTCCTACTTCCAGTGTGAGTAAACACTGTGTTCATACTATAAGTATGAGTAACATTATGTTATGTTACAAATATGTGATATCTTGTTATGTGAGCCTTTGCGATCTTTGAAACCCATGTTCTTTCTATCTTAAAATTTGATCAAGTGATTTCTTTGTAAAGCTTAGGTTGCCAAAGGACAATTAGTCCAAAACCACTTTTGTTATTCAATGATAAATTCTTGTGATTATTACCCAAACTTATAATTCTTTCTAGAAATATACTATTCTTGCATCTTTTGTTCAATAAGTTAAACTGATATTGCCATTGTTAAAATTTGTGATTTGTTGCCTTAAATGTTATTGACATATGTGATTACTATTAGCTCTAGCAATGGTACCTTTAACCCCTTATGCAAAATCCTCATGCTGATGCGGACAATCATCAGAACCTGTTTACACTGTCTTAACCTGATGGATAGGGGTAGTGTATCCACCTCTGCTATAAAGGGGCGATTCTAACCGTAGGGCCTGATCAGCTTCGCACCTTTTATGTGATAGGAGTTGGAATTTGGTATAAGGCCACCTCTCCTTTATGTGTTTGAGTGATAGAGTAATAGCGTTCACTCACTATGTGTTATATGTGTGCTTTCTGCAACCTTATTAAATTGAACCCTTGCTAAATTGAAATTTGATTCATGAATTGTATAAGTGTAAGTAGGTTCTACGGGTATGGATAACTTTATGAGGTTTGGTACAATCCTAGGCATGATTTGTATAAGTGTAAGTAGGTTCTACGGGTATGGGTAACCTTATGTCTCCCTATGTTCTAGGACTGTCATATCTCTAAGGTTGGGATGTGACAAAGTTGGTATTAGAACTGTAGTTTTAAAAGTCTAGTTTAGACTTGTTTTATATGAGTTGCTTAAGTATAATCCTGGAGCATAGGAATTTTTCTGTCATGTCACTTGCAGTCTATCGTTAGCATAGTTCCGTGAAATCCTAGTAGGTTTTAGTAATCCTTATTATTGTTTGCTTGCCTTATGATTCTTCTGACAAATGACCAAGAAGATTACATTTGCTCGAGGACCACGACCTAGAGCACCCCGTGTGACCTGTAAGAGGACCTGGCTAGAGATATTAGAAAGAATCATATCTGTGATTCACCCCATAAAGGAGGAGACCCTTGACAAAGAGGAGGACCTTGAGAAGTGCTTAAATCCTGATTAGGTTTATAGTAAGATCCAAAAATTGGAGGATAGCTATTCATACTTAAAGGAGGAAAATAAATGTCTTAAGTTTATGATTCATGCCCTGAGGGAAGATGTGGAGCAACTCAAGTTAGGGATTATTGAGCATGAAGGAGACTACTCACCAGTGAGCTTTGCGTCTTCGACTAGTCACTGCCAAGATAGAGATCTTGTTTTTTACCGATGTGGTAGCAGTGGCCATGTTGCTCTTGATTGCCCTGCTGGTGGACACACGAGGGCTTGATCGAGTAGATGGTAATGATCGACATAACTACATAGTACTTTATACGATATGAATGATTTTCCCTTGGATTGCCTAGTTATCTAGTATGAGATGATTTCTTTAATTGCTATGATATGATTAACTTACCATGATAGGAAGTTATTTTCATATTATGAGATATATGCTACTTAATTGTGATGTGTGATATGTGCAAAGCTATGTGATATGTGATATGTGCAAAACTATATGATATGTGATACATACATGACATGTGCTTACTGATGTGATATGGTAAATGCATGATGATGTATGCTAGTATAAGGTAAGGTTAAATGGGTTAGGTTAGAGGATTAGTACTAAATTCCCTTATCGTGATAGACATAATGCCTCCCAAGAAGAAGGTTCGCACAGCTGCCCAATCTGTTAGGGCTAATGATGATGTCATGTCAGACATTGCATCGAATGCTGCCTCTGCACTTGTATGATCAAGAGAAAGATCCAACTCGAGGGCAAAGATTATAGGCTCTAGTGTGTAAGCATCTTTGCAAAGAGGTGCATGCTGTGCGAGGAAATGAGAGACTTGCGCAAGGAAATGGATGAGCTGTGAGCTCAAAGGCAAGAAGTACCGCTGAATAGAGATAGGAATGGAGTTTTGCCACCTGCGGTAGTGGCACCTGCTCAGAGAGGGAGGAAGCAGTTACCTGATGAAAGGATGACAATAGCAGAGTTTAATAAGCTACAACTGCCTAGCTTCTATGGTGAGGAAGGAAATGACCAACATGAATTTTAGATGAGATGGATAAGCTAGTCCATCATTTATCTTGCTTAGATGCTTGAATGATTGAGTTGGTAGGACTCCAACTCAAGAAAGAAGCTTGGTATTGGTATGAGAGAAGTATTGAAGAACGGCTTTATGAGGTAGACCCATCTACGTGGGCAGAGTTTAAGCAAGAAGTAATAGATCAATTCTTGCCAGAAGGAGAAAGGCAAGATAGAGCATTATAGTTCAAGCAACTGAAGCAAAAGCCAAGGATGTCCGTGTCAGATTATGCTAAGGAGTTTAATCGACTTAGCCGATTTGTTGTTAACATCATTCCTACTGAAGCCAGCTGCATCAATCATTTCCTGAGAGGACTAATCACACCTCTGTTCAATTTGTTGGCAGCGATGGAGTTTCCAACCTTGGCCAAGCTCATAGATAAGGCCAAGATAATGGAGAAAAGGTACAAAGTGGAGAGAGCCAAACAAGACCATAAGGGAAAGAATAGGAACAAAGGTCATGGGGGACAACATGGAAGTGGAGGAGGCCCAAGGAAGGAATTTTCATCGTCTGGGCAATGAAACAATCAAACTAAGTAAGAACTTCCCACTTGCAATAAATATGGAAAGAAGCATCCTAGAATTTGCCAAAAGGATTCTGCTACGTGGCTTAAGTGTGGACAAATGGGGCACTTCATAAAGGATTGCCCTTAGATAAGGAGTCAAAGGAATGGGACCATAGCACGACCACCATCTAGACCATTCCAATTGCAAGGATAAGGAGTCAAGGATAAGGGGACAGCTGCTGGGAATGCACCGACGATAGAGAATAAGGGTAAGGGTCGAGTCTTTGCTTTAAATCAGTAAGAGGCTGGCAATTCGCACATAGCCATCATAGGTGTCATCCTCATCCAAAGTACTAATGCAAAATGTTTGATTGATTCTAGTGCTACCCATTCTTTTGTGTCGCCTTGTTTTGCTAAGTATCTAGGTAAAGATAAGGAACTAATGAGTGAACCTTTAGTAATATCAACTCCTTTGGGGGAAGTGATGGAAGTAAGGTATGGGTATAAGGGTTGTGATGTAGATATTAATGAACAAAAACTTCCAGTAGTATTGCTAGAATTGGATATGCTAGAATTTAATGTGATATTAGGGATGGACTAGTTATATGAGTATAGAGCTCGTATTGACTATAGAAAGAAACTTGTCGAGTTTTAAAATAAGGATGGAAAGGAGTTTATGTATCAAGGAGATAGGAATAAGAATCATTCAAACTTGATATTGGCCTTAGGAGCAAGATGATGTTAAGGAAAGGATGCCAAATGTACCTAGCCTATGTAATTGATATTGACAAGGAGGCCACCATTCGAGATGAGAGCATTCCAGTGGTGGATGAGTTCATGGATGTTTTTCCAAAAGATTTACTCAGATTACCACCTGATCATAAGATCGAGTTCAACATTGAACTACTTCTTGGTACGCAACCCATCTCGATACCACCATATTGTATGGCACTAATGGAGCTGAAAGAGTTAAAGATACAATTGCATGATCTACTTGATAAAGGTTTTATCCGACCAAGCAGTTTGCCATAGGGCACTCCAATGCTATTCAGAAAGAAGAAGGTTGGCTCATTCCGAATGTGCATCGACTATCACCAGCTTAACAAAGTCACTGTGAAGAATAGATACCTAGTACCAAGGATCGATGATCTTTTTGATCAATTACAAGGAGTTGGTCATTTCTCCAAGATTGACGTAAGGTCTGGCTATCATCAACTAAAGATTCATGGAGAAGACATATGCAAGACTGCCTTATGTACTAGATATGTTAATGTATAAGCAAATTTATTTACTCATTGAGATCATATATCTCATCCCTTTTTCTTGTGTGGTTCTATGAACCCTCTATTTTGTACTTCCAAATGACCAACATTTAATCACAAATGCATAGAATCAGATTGGGCTCAAATTATATCGAAGATGGAGAAGAACGGGCCAAAAAATGAACTCCGGTAGCCCGCAGGCCCGCTGCAGTAACTCGTAGCCGACTGCAGTTATTGCAGCTGCCTCTGTGGTTACCACAGAGGTCCCTGTGGTAGCCAATTGGCTACCATAGCTGGCCCTGTGATAAACATAAATGGCTCTGCGGTTACTGCAACTAACACCTCAGTTACTGCATCGCATCCATTTCAAAATCTTACCCAGAAACTATGAATTTTTTGCCCCAAACTCCTCCTATAAATACCTTGCACCTCATAACAGCTAAAGACACACAATTACATGCTTCTATACTCTTCCTAAAGCTTTCTAAACTCTATTTCTAAGCTTTCCAATCATCAAAACCTTCTTCTAAAACCTCTTCCATTACATAAAACCCCATTCATAAGCTTCCTAATCATCTCAAAACCCCATTCACAAGCCTCCTAATCATCTTAAGTTCTACTCTTAAGCTTTCTAATCAAGAAAAGGTTCAATTCAAGCCCTTTTCTTTCAAAGGGAATTTGTGGTTATGAAGCAAAGGTTTTATCCAAGTCACTCCAAGAAGAGTTCACACTATTCAAGACTCTTTATTCCAAAAGGAGTGCTCGTGATATCCTTAGGCCAAGGTGGAACTTAGATCCGATGCTAAGCTCGCTCCCTACATTCCTCACCAATGAAAGCCAAAGGTAAAAGTTCTTTCCTTTTCCTTTTTTCAATATCAATTTCAAGATCTAAATATGAAAAGATATAGTTTTTGCTAATTAAAATTTGATCTAATTAACAAATCTCTAAACCCTCTAAAATCAATCAAAACATAATAACAAAGGCTATGACTTAAAACTCCTCCTTTGTAAGAAGGAAGAACTGCATGGGGTTTGATTTCCATTTAAAGGGATACGCAGGCTTGCTGTCTCTAAGGCATTCAACTCCATTAAAATTAACAACTTTTTCTCTTTATCACCTTCTACATATAGTTTAGGATTGAAATTAATTTTCTTAAATAAAAGTCAAAATTTTAATTCTTTTTATTATAATTATTTTATTACTCTCCTTCTTACTTTAGTTGTTTAGATTATATTTGGGGAATGTGTGCTTTCCTAGAACCCATAAGGGCTAAAGGAAAGGTCCCTTGATGTTGACATTTTGACTTGTAATAATTTTAAGTAGTTTTCCTTTACTTTTCGCATCTTGTAATTATCATCATCTCATATTTGTCATGCATTTCACGAGTAATATTTGTTTCATGCATAATATTGTATCTATTTACGCATACATAAAAACTTCTTTTTATGAAAGCTATTTTGTATTTAAGCCAAACTAATTTTTTATACTATTTTAACCAAAACCTAGTCCCCGAGCCCTCTTTGGTCATTCGAGGACTAGTGCTTCTCCTTGGGATAAATGGTATAATTTTAGAGTCAATCAAATTGGATTTTTCCTTTAATTTTCCCAACTAAAATGAACAAAATTTAAGTGGTGGCTCCTTTTGCAACTTACAACTTACAAAATATAATTTTTCTTAACTCGTAGCGAGTTCCAATCATGAAATTTCTCCTAAATGGGCATTTTTGATTCCCTTTAGTGGATCGGACCGGGTGCTCTAGCAAGGCCTTACATTTGGCAACTCCACTAGGGACTTCAAAATCTTTTTTTAAATGAAAGGTAAAAGTGGACTACTCTTGGTAAAGGAAAAAGTTTGGCTTTTATTACAAAATGGCTTTTTCATGCATCACTACATTGGGCTCTTTGTCCAAAACAATAGTTTCTTAGGAAAACAAAGGATAGAAAATAACATTGAGTGGGCAGCCTTCCTATGACGTATCCTCTAATCCTTTTAGAGGTGTAATGAGTATGCACGTACCGTTGGACCCATGGGAGGCTCCTTGACTCACATGTGGTTAGGTATATCGCATCTCTAGTGTGATGGGTTCCTTTTAAGCCATCCTTTACCCTTTCATGTAATGACTCATAGGACCTTCCTTTAGGATTGTATATACCATAATGCCAAACTTGGTATGTCATTATCATGAAACCTTTTTATTCATGCATACACGCTGGCATGCATCATGCAAGAATCCCACTAAAGTGGAAAATCTGAAAACCACCCAAACACTGCTAGTCTTTATACAAACCTATGTCAAATTCCTAAACCCATGTCTACCCATGGTACCTTTATCCTTATCTTACTACTGTGATTAGGATCTCATGATCTCACCTTGTCCTTATCTTCATCCAAGCAAAAAATTGACCTAGCTTCATCTTTTTCATCCAAAGGTTCAAGAGATGTCAATCAGATTAGGGAAAGAAGTTGCTGCTACTAACAGAGTTGATGACTTAATTAATGGTTTTTTGCTAGGTTTGATGAACAACAAGAGGAAATACTTAAAATGCAAGAGGCTTATTTCCAATACCTACTTCAAAATCAAAGGAGGATTATTATAGAATATGTCCAATAAATGATAGGCTGGACCACCATAAACTGGAATTTGACCGATCTAGACCCAATGAATCCAAAACCCACCTCCTATCCTATTTTTGGGTCTGCTTCCAAATTTGACCTAAAAGACAAGGAAAAGGCCATAGGTGAAACCATTCCATCACCATCTGTTCTCAAAACCAACCCACTTTTCAGCCAGTACCTATTGACCCACCAGTCCACACCACCACATCCATCTCCCCCCAGCTGATCCTTCCTAAGGGAAAGAAATTAACCCCGAGCTGAAGGTATTCATGGACAAAATTGAAGTTATGGAAAAGATGCTTAAGAACTTAAAGAAAAGGGAAGACATGGTTGACATAAGCTCCCTCAGTCTGTTTCCTAATGCAAGGGTACCTCCTAAATTCAAAATGCCAAATATTGATAAATTTGATGGGACTACTTGCCCTAAAACCCATCTCAAAGTATATGTGGGGGCCATGCACCCTTTAGGAGTGGACAATGAGCTCCTTGCTCAATTGTTCCAACAATCTTTGACTGGTACAGTTGTGAAGTGGTTTGTAGACTTGGATGTGTCTAAAAAATGGACCTAGGATGACATCTGCAATATTTTTGTCCAACAGTATCATTACAACATTGAGGTCAATGTAACGAGAAGAGACCTTGAGACTACCAAACAGTATGCAAAAGAATCCTTCTCTTTGTTCCTTACAAGGTGAAGGAAAAAGGCTTGCCAAATAGTGAACTGACCTTCCAAGCGTGAATAAATTGATATTATTGTCAAGAATCTCCTCCTAGTTTATCAAGATAGACTGCTTACCTAATACTTGACTGACTTCAAAGCCCTGATTTCCACCATTTCTAAGATTGAAGATCTAATCCAAAATGGGCAAATAAAAGAAGAATATGCATTTAGGTCAAGATACAAGAAAGCAGCACATCAAGGAAATGTAACTTCCTCGATGAATCATAAAGGGGTGAAGTAAATGCCATCGCAATTAATAAGCCACTTAAGATTGAAAGGTGCCAATTCTCTGATCTAGGGGGTGTATCTATGAGCATCATTTACAAGAAACTGCTTGAGGCAAGAATGGTGCAACCTCTCGAACCAAGACTTGTCCCTAACCCACTACCCAAAAATCACAACCTAAATGAAAGATGTGATTACGACCAAGGACCAGAGCATAAAACTAATGCATGCAAGGCCTTAAGACACAAGATCCAAGGTCTAATCAATTCCAATGACCTCTTACCACCCAAAGTTGGACCCAACATCATCACTAACCCCTTACCCAACCACATAGTAAATGCAATTACTCTTCATGAAGGAGTTGATCTTGTCTCATTGATAGAATCAACTATTAACTACTGCTATGTGTTGACCTCACTAATTTACTTTAAGAGATTGATGTCATCACTTGAAGTGGTAGAATTGTCCAAAATCCAAACTCGCTAATCCAAAACACTCAACCCATCCCTACACCATTGGACAATATAAAAAAGAGTCTTGAACCTAATGAAGACCCCATACTTAAGCAGTTAAAAAAGACTCAAGCAAATATTTCAATCTAGAGTTTGATCCAATCCTCATGTCCTCATCGCCAAGCTCTTTGCAAGGCACTAAATCAATGTCAAACTCCTATTGATATCATCCCCGAGAATCTTGTGGCTTCAATCACTAGTGCTGATAAGGGAGTTTCAATATCATTTGGAGATAATGACCTGCTAAGAGGGGACTCTGACCATAACAATGCCCTCTATATAATAGTGATAACTTGAGGGAAAATTGTGGCCATGGTTCTCATCGATAATGGCTTGGCACTGAATGTGTGTACCTTAAAAGTGGCTAGTTGCCTAGGCCTAGAAGTAACAGACTTCACCCCTTCTAATTAAATAGTGAGGGCCTATAACAATACTAAGAGAGAAGTACTTAGGGTCGCCACACTGCATGTCACTATCGGGCCCACAACCCTTTCCATTCCTTTCCAAGTGATTAATGTTCCTGTTTATTTTAATCTGCTTCTTGGAAGACCCTGGATCCATCAAGCTAAGACAATCCCTTCATCACTGCATCAAAAAGTCAAATTTCCTTATGGGAAAGGGATTGTTACCATAAAAGGGGAAATGTATGACAAGGTTGACATTCCAAACCTTGTGCCTATTTTAGAAATTCAACCTGAATTGTCTACCTACTCTCTCTCATGCTTCTCTTTCATCCAGTTCCTAGAGGGTGAAGAAGGTAAAGAATTTGTTCCACTTGATTTTGATCCTTTTGGAAACATTAATGTGGCTAATATGTTAAGAAAAATGAACTATTTTCTTGGCCTAGGTCTTAGAAGAAATCAATAAGGCTTAAAATCCTTTATAGATTACCCAGTTGTAGTTTTGCTGTTTAGGCTAGGATATGATCCTACTGAGGAGGATTTGATAGAAATGGAGGAATGGCCCAAGGAAAGAGTAGCGGCCCTTAAACGAGGTGAGACTTATGACTGGCCCATACACCCTTATTTCAAAACCCTCAATGGATATTTTGTAAAAGAAGGTGACATGGTTCCTTACTGTAGCTTTCCCGAACCCTAGATCTTTCCTATTACTGGAAAATTAATTCCTAGTTTTGAAATTTTCTTTGATGTTAGGCTTTCACTAGAGGATTACGAGCCCATTTTCATGATTAGTCAAGATTGGGAGGAGAACATGAATGCAAGTCTCTTTAACGAAGTCTTCATGCTTACTTTAGAGGAGGAGGAACCTGACCCATCCACCCTAATCCAACTAAACAAGACCGAGCTGGATAATTGGTATTTCGAGGAAAGCCCATTCGATCAATCCGAGATGGAGTTCCTATCCCAATTTGAGTTAGAGTCCCAGTTAGAGTCCGAGTAAGAGTCCCAGTCAGAGTCAGAGTTTATGTCTTTAGTTTCTTCTATTTTTAGTGACAATAATGTAATTGACCTTAAGTGTCTAGCTTTTGAGTTTGATGTAAACTGGGACTTATCCATGTTCGAATTCAATAAAAAGTTTATCCTTTCCTCTTACGATCTCGTGTCTTCATTTTTCTTTAATGTTCCAGATTTTAAATATGACTTAAATGAGACATCAGATAAAAAAAATGAAATAAATGAATTAAAAGATGATGCAATCAAAGAGCCAATAAATGCTGGCAGACATGATCCACCAAAAACTACAATCATAGCATTTGCATGCATAAACAGGGGTCAAATAGAGGAAATGATCAAAGAATTTCAAGATTATTTCGCATGGCATCCTAAAGACATGACGGGTTTAGATCTGACCATAGCCGTTCACTAAATTCCAATCTACCCCGATTCCAAGCCAATCAAATAGAAACTGTGAAGACTCAAAGCCGAATGGTCCATACTGATTAAAGAAGAGATTATAAAGCTACTGGACCACAACTTCATTAAGCCCATCAGCTACCCCTCCTGGCTTGCAAACATTGTGCCGGTTCCTAAGAAAGATAGCAAAGTTAGAATGTGTGTGGACTATAAAGATCTGAACAACGCTTGTCCAAAAGATAACTTTCCTTTGCCTCACATTCACCTTCTAGTGGACCGAATGGTGGGATCCAAAATGGTTTCTTTAACCAATCTAGCTGCGAGATACAATCAAATAATGGTCCACTCCCCTGATAAGGAAAAAACAGCCTTCATCATCGAGTGGGGTAACTATTGTTATAGAGTTATGCCATTTAGACTTAAAAATGCGAGGGCAACATACTAAAGGATGGCAACCATAATCTTCTATGACATGATGCACAAAGAGATTGAAGTATATGTCGATGATATGGTGGTTAAGGGCAATACTATCAAAGAACACTTGGAAGCTTTAAGGCAATTCTTTTTTAGACTTTGCCAATATAATCTCAAACTCAATCCTACCAAGTTTATTTTTGGTGCTTCATCTAGGGTATTCCTAGGCCATATGGTCAGCAAGAAGGGTATAGAGGTTGATCCTGCAAAATCCAAGGCAATTTTAGAAATGCCATCTCCCAAAATAGAAAAGGAGATCAGAGGTTTCCTTGGACAACTCCAATACATTAGTTGATTCATCAATCAATTGGCTGATGTATGTGGGCCCATCTTCAAGTTACTTAGAAAAGGAGCCTCAAAGCAATGGAATGAAGAATGCCAAAATGCCTTTGATCAAATCAAACAATATTTGCTGGACCCACCAGTGCTGCAACCTCTAAGGCCGGGGAAACTGCTGCTGCTTTACTTATCCGTGACTGATGAAGCAATAGGGGCAATGCTCACCTAGAATGCCCCCAACTCTAATAAGGAAAATGCTATCTACTACTTGAGCAAAAGAATGTTGTCCCATGAACTCAAATATGGCTATATAGAAAAGCTGTGCCTTGCCCTTGTTTGGGTTTACCACAAACTACAACACTATCTTAGTTCCTACACAACTTATATCCTTGTTGACAAAAGCCCTTTGAAATTCCTTATGGAGAAGATAGTTCTTGATAGTAAGATGGCAAGATAGATGGCAGTGTTGGCAGCATATGATCTCAAATATGTACAGCACAAAGCAATCAAAGAAAGCATAGTAGCAGACCAATTAGCTGCAGCTCCAATAAAGGATGAATGGACTGAGCCCGAATTCCCTAATAAGGATATACTATTGATTGGAAATGAAGTTTGGAAGCTTTACTTTGACGGGGCATCAAATAAAAAGGGGTATGGCGCTGGCATTGTGTTCATTACACCAAGCGAGGAAAGCATACCCATAGCCATCAAGCTAAACTTTGAAGTAACATATAATGAGGCAGAGTACAAGGCATGTATTTGTGGCCTTAAAGCAGCAATAAGGCTCCGAATAAAAAATCTCAAGATTTGTGGAGACTCGAATATGATAGTGTCCTAAGCTTTGGGAAAATGGAAAATCAGAGAAGAGCGTTTGGTTCCTTACCACAAACGTCTAGATGAATTGGCAGCCAACTTCTATGAATTATCCTTCCATTATCTCCTGAGAATAAAAAATAAGATTCGCTAATGCATTAGCGACATTCACCTCAATGCTTGATATAAGTAATGGCTTTATAATTAGACCAATCACAATCGAAGTGAAGCATGAACTAGGGTGCATAACTCATTGCCTGAATATGCAAGTCGTTGATAGCAAACCATGGTTTTGGGATATTCTCAATTATATCAAGAATGGGCTTTATCCTGAAGGGGCCTCTAAAACAGAAAAGAGGACATTAAGATAGTTATCTAAGTGATTCATTCCAAATGGGGATGTGCTCTACAAACAGACTTAGGATAATATCCACCTAAGATGTGTAACTAAAGAAGAAGCCCAATAGATAATAGAATGGATGCATGGCGATGATGAAGGTTCATACATGAATGGTATCGCTTTGGCCCACAAAATCATGAACCAATGATATTTTTGGCTTACCATGAATGAGGATTGTGCTAAGTGCAAAAATGCCATAAATGCCAAGTTTATACTAAGCTTCAAAAATAACCTCCTATACTTTTATCGCCAATCACCACACCTTGGCCATTTGCTACTTGGGGTCTTAACGTTATTGGGAAGATAAGCCCAAAATCCTTAGGCAACCATGAATACATCCTGGTGGCAATTGATTACTTTTCCAAATGGGTTGAAGCTCCACCCTACCAAGTGTTAGATTCTAAATGAGTAGCTCAGTTTATTCGTACCAACATCCCTTATAAGTATGGAGTCCTATTTGAAATAATCATCGACAATGGATCTCACATTCAAAAGGAAGTCACCCAGCTATTGAAAAAGAAGAAAATCCAACACCACAGGTCTTCTCCTTACAAGCCTCAGACAAATGGTGCAATAGAAGCTGTAAACAAGACTCTTAAGAATATACTTCAACAGATGGCTCACAACCATAAAGATTGGCATCTACATCTACCTTATGCTTTATAGGGATACAGAATGTCAGTACACACTCCAACTGGCGCTACACCATACTCCTTAGCATATGGAATGGAAGCAATCCTCCCAATTGAGGTAGAGATAAAATTAGCTTGGATCATTAAAGAGAGTCAATTGGATGAGGTGGAATGGGCAAAAGGCTACCATTAATAGCTTAATGCCATTGATGCGAAAAGGATGGATGCCCGATATCGAATTCAAGGCTACTAATAGAAATTGGTAAGGCATTTCAACAAAAAATGTTAGAGACAGAGGACTACGAGAAGGTAACCTTGTTTTAAAGGAAATCAGAGCACCTATTCATGATCCAAGGGGAAAATTCAGACCCAATTAGAGTGGCCCGTTCGTCCTAAAAAAGGTCCTGTCCAGAGGAGCATCTATTTTAATGGATTTGGACGGCATAGAGTTTTCAAGCCTATGCAATCTAGATAAGCTCAAGATATATTTTACATAAGCATCCTTGTAATCCATGCATTGTAGTTGCATCCATGTAAAGATAAGAACTATGTGGACTTGATTCTCCATAAAAGAAAAAAATGATGATGATGAAATTATTGTAAGGAGATACGTAGGCGTGGGTTCGGTTTAAATCATCAATAAAATTTCATTATGTGCTACACATTTGTTTGGCCTAAAAGCCTTCTTAAAAAAGGCATAACAAAAAATGGGAATAAAAGGTCAATCATGACTCTTATCTTCATCCTCCTCTATCTCCTCAATCATTGTAGCTCGCCTAGCTTTCTCAAAATGCCATGAGTTTGCTATCCACCAATCGATATACTCTAAAGTCTTGTCATAATGATGAGAAGGATGAATAGCATGGAAACCTTTCGCCCATCCATTCCTAATGGCTCAGGCAACAATATCGGTAATAAGGATAGACTGAAACAAAGCATCGTCTAGGGGCACACCTTGTCTATGGCCCATCTAGCGCATAACTCTAGTAGCCTGATAAAAAGTGACCATCCTCAAACCATCCTGTAACCAAAACTCATGGTCATGAGCCGATTTATCTTATACCACTCACATATCCAAAGTAACTCATCAGAATCCAATTCAAGAAGCCATTTGAGCCACTGTGAACCTTTAATTTTGCACCTTACAATATGCACTTGAACCTTAGAAGCCCTTAGGCTCGGTAAACCAATCTTCAGAAGCCGAAAACTCTCAAAATGGAAAAAATCAAAATACTTATTTTTGGCATTTAAATCCTTTCAAATCATTCGAGACTGAGTAATGACTATAACGCAACTAGAATCGTGCAAAATGGACGAGAAACGAGTAAGAACGGGCGAAAATGGGTGAAACGGGCGAAAGCAAGGCCCATTGCCGCAGAGGTCTGCAGCACTGCCGCAGAGGTCTCTTGGAACTATAAAGGGCTCTACGGCACTGCCATAAAGGCCTCTATAGAGCCGTAAAGGCATCTATGGCAACTCAGGTGAAAATTCAATTTTTTGCAATCCCATATTGGAATTTTATGTTTTTTATGATTCAAATCTCCTCCTATATATAGAGGGCCTTGCCACACTTCAAAACACCAACTTTGAGAGCTTGAAAGGCAATTACTTCAAGTAAAATGTTTTGCATTCGCTCCTTACTTCGCAAAGCGAGTTGGGGGGTTTCTCCTTGATTCTTACCCGAAAAGTTTAAGGCTTTCCGCCGCCTGCCTGTTCGAGGCAAGTCTCTTGCTTAAGGCTCATGTCAGCCGTCCAAGGCTAGCCGCCACCTGCCATCCAAGGCTAGCTGCCACCCGCCATCCAAAGCCAGCCGCTGCTCGCCATCCGAGATAAGCTACTTTTCCCTTAATTTCATTGTCTCTTTTAGTTAGTTAATTAAATTGATTTATCTAGGTTGCTACCTAATCAACTTGGTAATCAATCAAATTAATTAATTAACTCAACCCTCTTTTAATCAATCAATCAAAACATGATAAAGTGGTTAGGCTAGACTAACCCCTTCATAAGAAGGGAGACATCGAAGGGATACGTAGGCATGCTTAGTTTAGGCATCGAATCCAATAAAACTAACCAACTCTCCCCCTATCACCTTCTTCACTTACTTTTATTTTGCTTTCCTTTACTTAGTTATTAGGTTTAGTTTGGGGAATGTGTGACTTCCCTATAACCCATAAGGGCTAGAGGAGGTATCCCCTAAGTTTGGATTTCATTGTAATATTAACTCTCTTTTATTTCGAATTCTAATTGTGTATAAACTTTGTGATTGAATGATCATGCATATTATAAATTATTCATGCATTTTAATTTATTCATGAAATATATTTTAAGTCACTTTTATATTACTTGGCCAAACTTAATAAATTAAACTGAAAACCTAGTCTCCGAATCCTCTTTGGTTTGGAGGCTAGTGATCCTTTTTCTTTTGGGTTATAATTGGAGTTAAATGGGTTTTTTTTCTTATATTTTCCCAAATAAAAATAAATTAAGGTGGCAACTCCAAAAAACAATTTTCAAATCTATCAAAGATAAGCGTGAGGGCTTCCTCGTGAGTTCTTTCCTAAATGAGTATTTCAATTCCCTTTAGCGGATCGGACCGGTGCTCGGGAGAGGCCTCACAGGTGGCAACTCCACTAGGGACTAACTTTCTTTTAATAAAAAGGAAAAAATAAGTGGATTACTAATTGGTTTAAAAAGAGTTAGGCCTTTTAATATGATTGTGACTTTGCATGCATCACTTGCGTAGGCTCTTTGCCATCCAACCTAGTTCTAGGAAAACAATGGATAGTGAGTAGTATCGAGTGGGTAATCCTCCTTAGGTCTATTCACCGATAGTGAAATCATCCACCCCGTGACGAATCCTTTGATCCTTTCAAAGGTGTAACGATTATGCACATACTGTTGGACCTATGCAAGGCTCCATGACTCACATGTGGTTAGGTATATCACTGCTCTGGTGTGATGGGTACCCAAATCTAGCCACCCTTACCTTTTCATGTAATGAACTTAGATCCTAACCTTAGGTTGTATGTACCATAATTAAAACCTTGCATCTTTGCATTTTCATGAAATGTTTTCCTCATGCATCCATATTGTATAACAAAACATGCATTCATCTTAAGTCTAGGTCGAACCTTGAACCGAAGAAGGTTCAAACATTCTTATCTCCATTCAAACATCTCCCCTTTAAGCACCTCACTCTAACCTCGATCCCAACACCTTCACTTCTAAACTTTAAACACTTTCACCTCTATCCCATTTACCTTTGCCCCCATAAACCTTAAGCCATCACCCTAAACCTTACCCTTTAACCTAAATACCAATACCCTAACCCTAAACCTTACCCCTTTACCTTAGCCTTTAACCTAAACACCAATACCCTAACCTTAAACTTTACCCCCTTTACCTTAGCCTTTAACCTAAACACCAATACTCTAACCCTAAAACTTTTCCCCATTACCTTAACCTTTAACCTAAACACCAATACCCTAGCCTTAAACCTAAAACCTCATTTTCCTATATTTGACTTAAACACCTCTAACCTTAAACACTGTTACCTTAACCTTACCCAAAATGCCTTCGCCCTAAATTGTAACCTAAAAATATCTCTAGCCTCCTCTTATCCATACCTTACTAACCTAGCCATAAGACACCGTCGCCCAACATCCTTGGCCCATTACCTTCAAAACCAATCCATTACCCCCAAATTGACATATGCCTATAGCCTACACCCCAAATCATCAAGACACTACCTGAAGCCTAATATCTTTGACCGAACACAATATCTTTAAGCCCAACATCCTTGACCCATCACCTTTTCAAAACTAGTCTGTTACCCTTAAGCCCAATAACTTTTGCCCAACACACTACCCTTAGTTCAGTCTACCATCTGCCCCATCATGCCTTAAGCCCAAAAAAAGGTTGCCCCATTACACAATAGGAAGCCTTTTTCTCTTAGGATCTGCATGCCTATACCTTCACCACCTATTCTATTCCATACTTCTCACTTACCTTGTTGCTTTGGTTTGAAGGTACTAATGGCCCACTAGCTTGATATAGCTTCCTTGACCACACTTATGACCAGAGTCCTTAAGAAGTAAGAAGAACATTTCCAAGCTATCCTAGCTGCTCAATAAGCCCAATTGGTGGAACAAAGGCAATTCATCATTGAGGAAGTTTGAGCTATGATTAACCAGGCCACCCTTAGCCATCCTAACCCAAAACCTTATTTTGAACTCGACCAATTCGAGCCCAAATTCAAGCCAAACCAACCCATATCTAAACCAAGGTGAGGAAGTTTTCCCTTATCTAGATGCTAGATTGGTCATTGAGAAACTTAAAGCCATGGAAAGAACCATCAAATCCCTAAAACACCCTGATGATCTAATTGATGTGGATAGTTTAATCTTATTTCCTGATGCCAAGCTTCCTCTTAAATTCAAAATGCTTGAGCTAGAAAGATTTGATGGAACCATTTGCCCTAAGACCCATCTAAAGATATATGTGGGGGTAATGAAGCCTTTAGGAGTTAGCAATGAGCTCCTTGCTCAACTATTCCAACAATCACTAACTAATGTTACCAAGAAATGGTTCCTTTCATTAGACAAGAGCAAGAAAAGGACATGGGATGATATCTCTTATGCCTTTATCGAACAATATCATTATAACAGTGAAATGGATGTCACTAGGCATGACTTAGAAACCATCAAGCAGCTTCTAGAGGAGTCTTTCTCCATGTTCCTTACGAGGTGGAGGGCTAAAGCTGCCCAAATAGTAAATAGGCCAACTGAGCAAGAACAAGTGGACATCCTTGTCAAGAATCTACTTCCAGCCTACCGAGCCCACTTGTTAACCCAATACCTACCCACTTTTAAGGCTTTGATTGCAACCGCATCAAAAGTTGAAGATTGCATCCAAAGTGCATCATTTCAACCTGAATTCCTCACCACCGCCTTAAACAGTGATGAAGAACCCGAACCTAATTCAACTCCACCTTACCTCAACCCCAAGTGGCATGACATGGAAGAGTGCAAGTTTAGCTAATTTGACCTATTTGAGATTAAATTCCAAGCCTAAGTCTAAGTTTGAGTTTGAAGTCTGAGTGTAAATCTCAAAATTTGAGTCTAAATTCAAGTCTATGTTTGTCATTTTATTTTTCTTTTCATATATTTTTCATCAATCATGTCAATCCCTTTTTGTTATCTTATAATAAAAACTTCCATTGCAATAAAACATCCACATTTATTTGTGCACTTGTCTTTTCTTGTTTTAAACATGGATGAGCTTTAAAAAAAATAAATAATAATAATAAAAAAGAAAAAAAATAAAGAGAGAGAGAGAGAGAGAGAGAGAGAAATGAAAAAGTCCACCACAATTAAGGTGCCATCAATAATTGCTTTGCCAGCTCCTAACCAAAGAAGGTCCAAAAATGGATATCTTATCAAATAATTAAAGCACAAAATCAAATGATACACCTCAACAAGGGGTAATGAGTTCTTCAAATCCAAAATTCAAATGTTAAAGCCCCTCAAAGTGAAGAAAAGTAACAAATCATGGTGGAATATTTTCTCCCAAATTTCATTGATCCAAGCTCGTTAAGTTGAAAACCTGAAAAGGGTAGCTTAAAAAAAAAAAAAAAAGAGAAAGATAAAGCTCATCCTAGTCACTTTCCCTCATATCAAATCATCTTTCCATCTCGTCTCATGTCTCCAAAGTTATCCTTCCTTACTAGAGGCTCATCCTTTAAAGTGATATTGTCTTATATGCCCTTATCTCACATTGGGAGCATGTCTTTCTAGGTTGTCATCATCTTTTGTTAATTCGTCTTGTCGCTTAGCTCAAAGAGCTTAGGCACAATCTCTTAAATTGCTAGTTTGTCATGTTCCTATCTCTCATTGGGAGCATGATCCCTAAATTATCTCTTTTCATCAGTCCTTCAGTCACTCTTAGGGCACTTCCTTTCATCCAGTCTGTCGTCTACATTCAAGCCAATAAAGCATCACTTTAAATGTTTCTTCGATCTCAAAATGACAAGATTAGCTTGGCTTGTTTATTTTCCATGAATCATGGTATACCTAGCAAAATCACACAACCTCCTTGATCCTTTTCAAAATTTCCAACCTGCCTTTGAACCATTCCCTAACTTGAAAATGTACCATTCCACATTTTCAAGCTCAAGCCTCATACTACTCTTTCCTTAACAAAATCTAATCATCTTTTAAGGGCTGAGCCCATGGGCAAAACCAAATGATCCTAAGTCTTTCAAGACTTATCATCCTTAAAGGCAACTTTCTCTAGCACAACCAAAATCAAGTCATGTCTTGCAAAACTTAAGAAAGGCTCAAACCACTCAAGTCATTCCATGTCTCATTGGCAAAACCTCATCATCCTTGAAAAGAGCAAGCCTCATTGGCAAATTACATTACCCATAAAGTGTAATTGAGTCAAAGCCTGCCAACTGTACGATGGGCAAAAAAATCTATGACAAAAGGGCAAACCCTCATCCATAAGCCTATGACCAAAACCTTTACCACCATACCTAGCTAAAGCCAACCATCCAAAGCACCCTTATGGGAAAAAGCCCAAGCTGACAAAGCCTTTAAGCCTTTAAGCCTTCACCATGAAACCCAAACCCAAAATGAAGCCCAAACTAATAAGCCTTCACCATAAAGCCCAAGCCCAAAAGCCTCTTTACTATGAAGCCTAAGCCTAGCCTTCACCACAAAGCCTAAACTAAGAAGCTTAAGCCTAGTTTTCACCATTCACAAAAGACCATAATCTTCTCCAAAGCCAAATCTGACCAAACCTTCCCTAACTAATTTCCTAGCTTAACCTTTCCTCTAAGCCATACCTAATCGAGCCTAAAGTAGAACTTGACCGAGTCTTCCAAATGAACTCCCCCAAGGTTGCAACCTGACCAAGCCAAAGTCCTAAACCTGACTAAGCCTTCCACATGAACTTCTCCAAAGGATAAGCCCCATAAGTTGACCTTCCTTAAACCTTCCAATCTAATCATCTCTAAAAACCTAACCTTCTTAACTCAGCTCTCTAAATTAGCCTCAAACCAAAGTTAGACCTATCAAAATTGAATAGCTCGATCTTTTCTAAGACCACACCTTGCTTCTTCCTAAGCCAAACTAATAGCCATTAACCAACCAATCTCATACCTAACTTGCCCATCTTCACCTCTAAGCTAGACAATCAACCAAAAACCAAATGACCAAACCATTTATCTCTATCATTCTAAAGTGGGGGCACATCCCTTCCAAATATTTACCTTTTTGAAATGGGGACATCTTTCTCCTAAAGATCAGCACTTTATATCAGGCTGACCCTTCACAGGTTCAAGGTATTAGATCATTGCATAATCATCTAGCATTTTGGCATTGAACAACATCATCACTTTTTATTCCTACCGGAAAGGACCACTACTGTTCCTACCAAACAGGACAATTATCTTTATCATTTCTACCAAATAGGATGGTTATCTCTTTTTGATCCTACCAGACAGGATCATCAGTTTCATTCCTACTAGAAAGGACTACTACTGTTCCTACCAGACAAGACAATTATCTTTACCATTCCTACTAGATAGAATGGTCATCTCTTATTAATCCTACCAGACAGGATCATCACTTTTCATTCCTACCAGACAAGAACTGCCATTTTCTTCCTAACACTCCCAAATATACTAGGGGGCATCCTCTTCATTCCAACCACTTCCAAATATACCGGGGGCATCCTATTCGTTCCAACCACTCCCAAATATACCGGGGACATCCTATTCATTCTAACCACTCCCAAATATACCGGGAGCAACCTATTCATTCCAAACACTCCCAAATATACCAGCGGCATCCTATTCATTCTAACCACTTCCAAATATACCGGGGGTATCCTATTCATTCCAACCACTCCTAAATATACCAGGGGCATCCTATTCATTCCAACCACTCCTAAATATACTGGGGGCATCCTCTTTATTCCAACCACTCCTAAATATATCGGGGGATCCTCTTCATTCCAACCACTCCAATCGGTGCTCTAGTGAGGCCTTACAACCACTCCCTTTTAGAGTCCTTTTTGATCACAATAGTACGGATCCTATACTATGAAGCAGAGTAATCCACTTTAACAGAAGGAGCCACTATCCGGAGATGGTCTCTCAATCAAATATGAACGATAAGGGGATTGATAGTCCATAGACTGCTCGAATCATATGCGCTATCCAGACTCATAATAGTCTCAGCAAGTATAATGGCAGCAATAGATCTTCCCTCTTCCATCTGAGGAATCAAATCAGCAACCCTAGTATCACCTTAACTAGTAGGGCTCACGAAGATATATCTGGCACTCAGACAAAAAGAAAGAGCCCGCATCCTCAAATGAAACCACTTATCGTCCTCAAAGCCTTTGGGATCATGACATTCTGCAACTATAGCAATTAAATCCACCTAATCCTCTACCACCATGAGACTAGTCACTTCCTCACTAAGATCCAAAAGTCTTCTAAAGGAGTTGAAATATCCCACTCTCTCAATAGAAGTAGTTAAAAGAGCCTCAGGATTAGATCCAAGCAATATAGAAAATTCCTCGACAGTAGGACACATTTCTTCCATGCTTGCTCTAAACCTAAAGACATGGGCAGCAGGATCCCAAAAGTGTATACAAGTGCGCAAAAAATCCCAGTCAATTTTCACTCCCCTCAAAGACATGACACTTACTCCATATCTTCCTAAATTTATTCTCTCCACTTTAGTAAGATTTTTGCACCATAGGAACATTGTATGACTGAAATAGGGCTCCATTGAGGAAAGAGTTTTAAAGAAATAAAAGTGAAAAATTTTGAGAAAAGAGCAAAGCAAGATGCTTAAAAGTATTGAATAGTGGTCAAAGGTCAATGGAATGAAGTTTTAAGAAGTGGAAGAGCCTATAAATAGCAGAAAATCAAGAGAAAATCAACATCAAGGATGGAACTTGCTGCGATTGCTGCACTAGCTGCAGCCCTCCTTGTGGTTGCCGCAAGCCCTCTGCGGCAGCCATTTGGCTACTGCAAGGACTCTTGCAGTTGTCGTATCCCATTTTGCGGTAACTGCAAACTCCACCATATTGCTGCGACACCTTTTCCATCTCCATTATGCAAATTTAGAGCTACAAAAAGGCTTTTTAACTTAAAAAAAAAAAAGAAAAGAAGGGGGGCCCTATTTCAAGAACTGCATTCATACATATTACACATACATGATCAAGATGGAAGTGGATCTCACAATAAGTAAAACTGTTCATGACATCATATTTAGGAAAAATATCCATACATATCATAGCATGACATTTTAGAAAACATCCATACGTGTCATAACATTACATTAGGAAGAACATCTATTACATCCATACATATCATCCATAAGACTAACAACTCAAAGGAAGGAAAATAGAGTGCTTAATGATGTCTGCGCCTCTCCTTTCTTCGCTCATGTGGAGACTCATCGCCTTTATCACCACTAGCACTTCTACCTCTATCAGCATCGCTGTTACTTCCTAGCTCCGCTCAAGTCAAAGTAGATGATAAAGTAGCAGTCAGATGACCTATCACCCTCTGGGCCTCACAAGCCCAATGCATAGGCACCTACAAGATGAAGAAAGTCAAGCAACTGAGCAAGAATCTAAAGTCATGGCAAAATCAGGACAACTTACTTCAGAAGTATCGATTGGAACCTCAGGCCATCTAAATGGTGCCACTACAGAAGAATCATACTCAACCAGCTGCCCCTACTCAACAGAAAAGTACTGACAATGTGTAGAAGGCCATAGACTTTGATGCTAATTGTCACCACCAGATGATCCTGAAGCTACCCCAGGGTCAGGAACACCAGTAATAGGGATAGGAGTAACCCTAGAAGGCCCCGCTCTATTCAAAAGATCCCTAATCGAAGGAGTCTGAGAGGAACTAGTAGTCGATCTCCTAGGATCAGAAATAGAATCCCTCTTAGGGACAGTACTGGTCATCAAGGAAGCCTGGTAGAAGTATTCATAGTATGCATCATAATCCAAGAAATGATCACAAGGGAGGCCTGCCTGCAATGCCTCATCATCTACAATACTCGATCCGTGTCTCATATCAGTTGGGGGAAGTAAAGGCACAACCCTATCACTAGTAATCCATCCTCTGACTCTTTCCCCAAGGTAATATCTTCTCTCATCTCTAAAGCAAAGAAGTAGTCTACATGAGGAAAACATGTAGTTGGAACCCATCCACTCCATCATTGATGGTGGCAACCAATCTTGATAGGCATTCCACCAGACCTACAAAATAGAAAGTAAGTCTGAAGCAATTAAAAGCAACAGAAAGCAAACTAGTAAGACAAATACCTAGTGCACACCCAACTGGCTAAAGTGGGTCCAATAACCAGCAAAACCTATCCTATCAAAGCGACTGTGGTTACTATAATCGCATAAGTACCCCTAGGGCACTCTGTTAGGAATCGAGTTTCTCAAGGGTGGAGATACCCAATTAAAGTATTTGTAAGCCCAGTACTGCAAAATAGACAACAGTTAGTCAAGATAACAATGAAGTGCAATACAGAAAGCAAAAATGAGAAAAGAACGCATGCTCACTCCCAAATAACATAGGTACCATCTAGGGTGGAGAAAGTGTTTCAGGAGAGATCAGACATCTCCCTATACATCACACAAAAAGTAGCACCTCCCCAATCATACTCAGAGATTTGGGTTAGGTCCTCCAATGAAACCAAGATGCTGAAGTCAATAGTGTCTCGCCTCGTGTGAGAGATGGAACAACCCAAGATCATCATAAGGCATAAGCGAGCTGCATGCTCAGTGGTGTAGCCCCGATACTGATCTAAATCTCCAATCTAGTTCTAAAGCCAGACTCTCAACACATGAACTTCAGTGCGAGGAGGGTCAAAACCCAACAGCTCAGTCATCCTCTAATTATCTAATGCAGTCTAGGAACCATGAAAGTCTAAAGCTTGACGATGAAAAGGTAAACCAACAAGCAAATGGAGATCCATAGGAGTCACCGTCAACTCCCCACATGGAAAATGGAAAGTATTAGTGGAATCCCACCACTTCTCTGCCAAAGCCCTTAATAAGGCACGATCGCCCTCACAAGAACAGTCCAAGTCTAGCAGACCGAGCAAACCAGAAGGCTCGATCATAGTTCGCACATTAGGATGGCGATTCAGATAAGTAGCAACTCTCACCAGGTTACCTTTACCTCCCCTCAATCTTGATCATATGACTTCATATGAAATACACAGAAAATAAATTTTTTGCATGCATAAAAAACTAGAGTTTTCTTCACTTTTTTCGATTTTCTATTTTATTTATTCTTAATTCTCATAAAATGTCATTGAAAAAAAAATAATAATAATAATAAAAATATATAAAATATGTATAATAAATAAATAAATAAATAAAATCATCACTGCATAATGAACCAGGCTGCATCATATTATTGCTTGTATAAAACTAACTCAAGTGCAGGAAAGAAAATAAATACCTCCATACTACTAGTAAAGCTTGCATGATCTCTAGGCTTCTGCAGTAGAACCTCGGGATTCATATCACCTTGGGGCGCCGTGTAGCTTCTCACATGCCTTAAACTCGAGGCAGCCATCTTGGTGAAAGCGTTTTAGAGAGAAAAAGTCTAAGTAGAGAGAGAGAGATGAAATGGAAAGTGGTGAAGATGAATGGAGAAGGGAGGGGTATTTATAGAAGGAACTGTGGGCCCCACCTCATTATTTCCTTTCAGTTCACATAGCTAAGATGCCAGATTTCACCATAACAAATCCATTTCAAGTCAGAATTTAGTTTTATCCAAACAAATAGGTCCACAAGATTTTTATCTGTGCATCAAAATAAAAAGCAACTCAATCAGAGTCCAAAATCTTCCGTAATTGCATAAAGTTTAGAAATTTAAAATGTCTAGAAAAATTGAAAAATAGTCCAAATGAATTCAGAAAAGCCTAGAAATAGACATAGCGCCTCAACATAAATCTTAAAACTGACTAAGATCCTCAGACATATGAAAACTGCCATAATTTCTCCAGTTCACACTTATCTGACCTGGCTTCTTGTCCGGCTGAGTATGATATGGAGAGTAGCTATGAACCCTCTATTTTGCACTTCCAAATGACTAACATTTGATCACAAATATATAGAATTAGGCTGGGCTCAAATCAGATCAAAGACGAAGAAGAATGACCTGAAAAATGAACTGCAGTAGGCCGTGAGCCTGCTACGGTAACTCGTAGCCGGCTACGGTTACCAAAGCTGCCTCTGCGATTACCACAGAGGTCCCTACAGTAGCCAATTAGCTACCATAGTTGGCCCTGCAATAACCATAAATGGCTCTGTAGTTACCGTAGTCGACACCTCAGTTACCACACTGCGCACATTTCAGAATCCTACCTGGAAATTATGAATTTTTGGCCCCAAACTCCTCCTATAAATACCTTGCACCTCATAACAGCTAAAGACACACAATTAAATGCTTCTATACTCTCCCTATAGCTTTCTAAACCCAATTTCTAAGCTTTCCAATCATCAAAATCATCTTCTAAAACCTCCTCCACCACATAAAACCCCATTCAAAAGCTTCCTAATAATCTCAAAACCCCATTCACAAGCCTCTTAATCATCTCAAGTTCTATTCTTAAGCTTTCTAACCAAGAAAAGGTTCAATTTAAGCCCCTTTCTTTCAAAGGGAATTCGTGGTTATCAAGCAAAGGTGTTATCCAAGTCCCTCTAAGAAGAGTTCACACTATTTAAGAGTCTTTCTTTCAAGAGGAGTGCTCGTGATATCCCTAGGCCAAGGTGGAACTTAGATCCGATGCTAAGCTCGCTCCCTACTTTCCTCGTCGACGAAAGCCAAAGGTAAAAGTTCTTTCCTTTTCCTTTTTTCAATATCAATTTCAAGATCTAAATATGAAAAGATCTAGTTTTTGTTAATTAAAATCTGACTTAATTAACAAATCTTTAAACCCTTTAAAATCAATCAAAACATGATAAGAAAGGCTATGACTTAAAACCCCTCCTTCGCAAGAAGGAAGAACTGTGTGGGGTTTGATTCCCATTCAAATGGACATGCAGGCTTGCCGTCTCTAAGGCATTCAACTTTGCTAAAATTAACAACTTCTTCTCTCTTTCACCTTCTTCATATAGTTTAGGATTGAAATTACTTTTCTTAAATAAAAGTCAAAATTTTAATTATTTTTATTATAATTGTTTTATTACTCTCTTTCTTACTTTAGTTGTTTATATTATATTTAGAGAATGTATGCTTTTCCTAGAACCTATAAGGGCTAGAGGAAAGATCCCTTGATGTTGACATTTTGACTTGTAATAATTTTAAGTAGTTTTCCTTTACTTTTCACATCTTGTAATTATCATCATCTCATATTTGTCATGCATTTCACAAGTAATATTTATTTCATGCATCATATTATATCTATTCATGTATACATAAAAACTTCTTTTTATGAAAGCTATTTTGTATTTAAGCCAAACTAATTTTTTGGGTTGTTTTAACCAAAACCTAGTCCTCGAGCCCTCTTTGGTCATTTGAGGACTAGTGCTTCTCCTTGGTATAAATGGTATAATTTTGGAATCAATCAAATTGGGTTTTTCCTTTAATTTTCCTAACTAAAATAAATAAAATTAAAGTGGTGGCTCCTTTTGCAACTTACAACTTACAAAATACAATTTTTCTAAACTCATAGCGAGTTCCAATCGTGATGTTTCTCCCAAATGGGCATTTTCGATTCCCTCTAGCGGATTAGACCTGGTGCTTGGGCGAGGCCTCGCAGGTTCTAGGTGAGCAAATGTGAGATGACAAGGTGATGGCTCAAGCATCCTACTTCGCTTAGGGAATTCCTTGTCAATGTCTTTAATAATACCATATTGTGAAGTGCTCTTATTAGATGCTCCGGGAATATTTATTTTGATGTTTATCTTGGGAATTCCTTGTCAATGTCTTTAATAATACCATGCTGTGAAGTACTGTCATTAGATGCTCTGGGAATATTTATTTTGACGTTTATCTTGAGATGCTGTTTATTAAGGTTTTTGAGTGAATTATGAATATTATTTCCTTATGGATTATATGTGAAGTGTCTAATTACTATCTTCTGCAATTAAAGGTTTTCATATAAATGTTTTGAATGAGTTATCGTATGAGGTTTGATATGATCCTAGGCATGTAAGTGGATTCTACGGGTGTGGGTGACCTTATGTCTCCCCATTTTCTAGGACCATCATACCTCTAAAGTTGGGATGTGACACCTAAGTCAGAGTCTTTTGATTCTATTTTTTTTAAATCTTTCTTTGAATTTGAGTTTGTCAGGTCTTACCCTTTAGAGTCTATATTTTGCCTCTAAGGCTTATCCTTAATGTACTCATGATGGGACTTTTATCAGTAATAAAAGTTTGAACTTTTTGATTTACTTTGATTTTTTTTATTCATTTTTAACTGGGACATCTTAAAAAAAAAAAAAGAGTAAACAAAAAAAATGAAAAGGCAATAGGATTAATTAATTATGGCACAAAGGAAAAAAATAAAAAATCACACGCATTGCATTTGTATGGCAGTAGTGGAAAAGCTCATGGACTGTTTTATACAAGACAAGGTAGGAATGATCCAAGCATTGTAGTTCTTGAGATCCTTACCTACACATACAAGAATCTTGTCAAAGAGAAGCCATGGATAATAAAGATAGAATAGAGTAAAAGGTATCATGACCAGCTGAATGCCATTGAGGAAAAGAGAATCGATGCTTTGTAAGAAATTCAGGGTTATTAATGAAGACTAGTTGAGCACTTCAACTAAAAGGTGAGAGATAAGGGTTCGCAAGGAGAAAGTCTAGTTCTGAGAGAAATCCAAGCCCATATTCACAATCCAAGAGGAAGTTCAAACTGAACTGGGTTGGATAATACAAAGAAGATCCTATCCAACAAAGAAATCATCTTTATAGAAATGAATGGAAGTAAAATCTCCCATCCTAGCAATCTGGATCAGCTGAAATGATACATCATCTAAAGATGACATTTGCATTTCATTTATGTTTTTCATGCATATATAATCAGAATTATGCGAACCTGATTTTCCCTAAAAGAAATAACCAATAGAAAAGTAATATAAGGGATACGTAGGTAGCTCAACTCGGGTGCGATCCAAATCATTATATAAAATATTTTGCATGCATCGCATTCTCATTTTCTTTGTGGCTAGCACATTATTCACTTAATTCTTTTACCTAAACAAAAAGAGAAAAAAAGCAGAAAAAAATAGTCGCTAAGTTGAAAACCTAAAAGGGCGGCTTAGCTAGAAATTAAAGTATAAAAAATGTCTCATTTAATTGTGATCAAATTTTACAAAATACAAACCCATCATTTTGACATAAAGGATAACCCTTTCAATGTCCTCTATAGCTTATCCTATTTTCTGTAGTCCTATCAACCTATAATTATTTCAAAAAAAAAAAAAAGGTCATGTCTGAAGTCATAGTCTAGCTAGTCCTCCTATACTTCCTGAGATGCAAATCTCTTTTGTCCTTATTAAAGTCTTTAACAAATTCATTTTTTTTGAGTCACTATTGCATTGTGGTGTCACACTTCTAGTAGATCCCCGAGTCTCATTCAAAAAATGAGCCACCCCTTTTGTTTGGGCTGTAGTCCTCTTGCTACTAATGGCTCCTCATACAGTCCCTCTTTCCTAAGCTGCTTAATCCTCTATTCCCCCTTAATAGGGCTGTTTGTACTCTTTCTCAATTGACCAAACCACCTTTATCAACTACCTGGCATACCTCTCTATGGTCCCAAGTGAAATCCCAAAATAAACAACATGATAACTCTGCATCCAGCCACCACTTGGTAGCTCTAGCAATGGGAGCTATGATCTGCATAAAATCTAAGAAAGAAAAATTGGGGGCACATCCTGAGTCTGCCTTATCTGCCTCAAGACCCTCATCCCCTAGTGGAAAGTTATTAAAACCAAGTCTAACAGGCAAAACCACTCGATACCCATGGCCCTCAATCAGGAGAGATCTAATCCTTTATCAGTTGGCAGTGCTAAAAATGTGTCCTCTGAAGGCAAGCTACAAGCAACCATCCTATCTGATCTCTGACTAAGTCTCATTAAAGCATGTGTAGACTAAAAAGTAGGGGCCACCATTTGAAAATGATCCATCAGCCACACTTAGCCCAAAACCTAAAACCAAACAGCCACAAAGCACCCAAAGCAGAAAGGGTAAGAATAGACAAATTTTTCTTACCTAAGAATAATGGCAAGATAATTCATCTCTCTAAATCCTTAATAAAGTAGTCAAGGCTCATTAGTGTCTTTGCCAGTATAGCTCTAACCACAAAATGTCTCTGTTCCATCTGCCACTCTAGCATCACCCGAACTAATAAACCTATATCTGACACTCAAACAAAAAATCAAGGCCCTTATATTGAGCCTCTGCCCCCCTCATATCTTTCTGGTCACCGAGATCATAAAACTTCTTAATCACAATGGTCAAATTCACTTAACCATCTCTGACCATCATTTGGCTTGCAAGATCCTGAGACAAGTCTAAAAAACTTTTGAAAAATATAGGAAATGCCAAACTCTAAGTTTTGGCACCACCAAAGCTACCTTCGGATTGTAGTCAAGCCATAGCATTGAACTTCCTAAAGTGGGACACAACTCCTCTTTAGCAGCACCAAAATAGAAAACACAGGCCACCAGATTCTAAAACCTAAAGCAAGCCCTCAGAAAATCTCAAACTCCTCGTAAAGCCACTATGGCAACTATTCCATAGCAATACAACTTGAGTTCCTCAAACTTTGTAGAGTTTTTCAGTACATAAATACATAGCTCCACAGATGTAAAGGTCATATGAAAAATTGCATTCACAAAGTAAATGCGTGAATTTAGTATCATGCATCCATGCAATCATTCATTATAGACATCATCACAAATCATCCACGATATAGAAGTCAAGCAAGAAGGTCTATGAATTTTGAAACATGCATGTGTAAGCATGCACCATCTATGCACTAGCATTTATCATCTATAATCATGTAGCATCATGCATAAGCTAAGCCAATAGCCTCACTGACATCTCCTAAAGTTGACTAGTACTTCCTCAAAGTTGACTGACACCTCCTAAAGCTAACCAGTGTTTCTTTAAAGCTAAATGATATATTTTCATATCTAATCAATAAAGTGTGACTTCCAGAGTCTCTTTACTCATGGCAATGTTCCTTTAAGACTTTCAAAAGGCCCAACCCCTTATATTCAAAAGCACAAGTTTCTTTAGCGCAACCAAAATATTGTCAGAATCTCTTGAGCTAACTTGCCATAAGCCGAGGTTCTCTTTACCAAAATCTTGTCAAAATCTCTCAAGCTGACTTGACATAAGCTGAGGCTCTCCTATTGAAATCTTTCTAGAATCTTTTGAGCCAACTTGCCATAAGCCGAGGCTCTCCTCCTATCAAAATCTTTTCAAAATCTCTTAAGATGACTTGCTATAGGCCGAGGCTCTCTCTTTATCAAAGACATTTTTAGAATATATCAAGTCGACTTGCCATAGGTTGAGACTTTCCCTTCATCAAAATCTTGTCAGAATCTCTCAAGCCGACTCACCATAGGTCGAGGCTTTTCTTTACTAAAATATCTTGTCCAAAATTCTCTTCCACCCATAAATGTCTAGAGATGGTCACCTAGACATCTATGTGGTTCCTTTTTCCATTTTTTTTACCCAAATCTATCAATTTTACCCATAAATGTCTAGAAACAATCACCTAGACATCTATATGGTTCCACATTTCACCTTTTTTACCTAGATCATCTTTACCTCTAGCATTAAGGCCAAATAGATAGCCTTGATTGAGATTTACCTAAATCTTCTTTACCTCCAACATTAAGGCTAGATAGATAGCCTTGATTGATATTTATCTAGATCTTCTTTACCTCTAATATTAAGGCCAGATAGATAGCCTTGATTGAGATTTACCCTAGATCATCTTTATGTCTAACATTAAAGCCGAACAGATAGCCTATATTCAAATTCACCAAACTTTCTTTATCTTTGAACATTAGGGCTAAATAGATAGCCTTAATTGAAATTCACTAAGACCATTCTCGCATCCAACATCAAGGCCAGATAGATAGTCATTGATAAAACCTCATTTAGTCATTGATAAAACCTCATTTATCCTAGAGGGTTTCCTTCTAAAGAACCTGACAAGAGCATACAAGCCCATAGTCTGACATGGCACTTCTTCCCAACATTCACAATCATCAGAATCACCTTTTGTTCAAAGCCAATTCTGATGAGGGGGTAACTATGAACCCTCAATTTTGCACCCTCATCATCCAGGCGCACTTTAGCACCTACTAAGTTTAACACGCTACACCGAGCCATTACGGTGGTCTCCGAAAGAAAATTTTTTAGCCTTTAATTACATTGCTACTGAACATCCAAATTTTCTAAATTCCATACTAACCAATCTCTTAAAAAAAAAGTAGTCATGCCAGTTACAGCCGGAGCAGTCAGTGGCACCACCGACTGTTTGGGAAGTCAGCGGTGCGCTGCCTAGAATACCGCAGCATCGCCTAGAAGGGCAATGGCGCAGGCCCCACTGCCCTTTTTGCTATTTCTAAAATGCCCCCAATATAATTTTTCAGTATTTTTTCAGCCCTACCCTTTTAGTCTTTTCACTTTTTCACTTCCCAAACTATCCTCACCCACTATAAATACCTCCCTTCATTCTTCATTCCAACACATCTCTTGAATTAGTATTGATAGTTATCTACTAATTCCTCTCTTCTTCTCCCTCCAATCATTCTCTAATTAATTAATTAATCTTTTTAATTAATTAATTTTCTCACCCTAACCAAGTTAATTAATTTTTTTAATTAACTAAAAATCTTTTTTTTAAAATCAAAATTAATTAGTCAATTAATTAATTAATTAATCTTTTTAATTAATTAATTAATCACCTTTTTTCTCTAAAATCAAATTAATCATTTTTTTCATCCAAATTAATTAATTAATCCATCTATCCATCCATCCATTTTACCACATTACTTAGTTAATTAATCATTTTAATTAATCTCCCAATTAATCCAATCATCCGGTTCTGATAAAATAGAAATTCGGTCTGGTAAAACCCTCTGCCCATAAAAAACAAAGGTATCAGCCTTTTTCCCTCACTCTCAAAATATCCAAACCAAAATCAATCTGGTCAATTCTTAAACCCCTCCACTTAACCGTGGAATGAACTACATAGGTTTTGATCATCATTCCATGGGGTACATAGGCATATTTAGAATCTAAATCCAAACCTCAAATCCAAATCTCTATCAATCTCTTTTTCCCTTTTTAATTTGTGGATATTTCATTTTAATTTTCTCCTTGCACTCGTGTCATATTCATGCATCTTATTTATAGTTATCATCTTATAATATTTGTTATTCATGAAATCAATTTTTCAAAGTCAAATTAAACTTAAGAGCCAAATTTTGATTATTTAAAACCAAAAACCTAGTCCTCGAGCTCAACCTGGTTCGAGGCTAGTGATTTTATCCATGGGAAAATTAAAGTAAAAAATTAATAAATTAGAGTCAATTTGGATTTTTTCCTTATTTTTTTTCCAATTAAATAAAATTAAGTTGGTGACTCCTAAAAGTATTTTCAAAATCAACCAAATCTGAACCCGAGGGTTCCATCGTGAGTCTAAACCTGAATAAGCATCCTAAATCCCTCTAACAGATCGGCTCGATGCTTGGATGAGGCCTTACAGTGTCCTAGAGGTTGGGATAACTTTTTGTGAGGCAAGATGGTAGCCAAGAATTCCTTAGTGAGCTCTTCAAAACTATCTTCACTTATAAACATGAAATTATTTCATTGAAGATTATCAAGGTAAGCAAAACTGTCTTGTTCAATATCTAAAGTCCTCAAGGTAAACAAATCGGGCACTTTGTTTGCAAGAACAATTTTATCTTCAATCTTCTTAAAATTCTCCTTTGCTTATTTGGTAATCCGTTTCATGAGATAAAGTGGGGAAGATTGAGGAATTTGAGAAGTCATGTGTTTCTTTCCTTTTGATGATCTAGTTTTGGAGGCCACTATAATAGGAATTTGGAGTAGAAAAGTAGAAAATAGAAAGAAAAAGATGAAGAGAATGAATGTATAAAAGCAAAAAAGAGTGCAAATGAATATTGAAAGAGGTAGGATGATTGTAAAATGAGTTCTAAGCAAAAATGGGGTATTTATAGCCATGTAGAAGCAGCAAAAGGGGCAAAAAAGAGATATTTTTACATTAATTTCAAAATTTGACTATTTTGTAACAACTATATTTTTTCTGTTAGAATTGCAAATCACGTTGGCAAAATGAAGTTGTGATCGCAAAATTTTAATTTTTTAAAAATCATATCCACTATAATAATTTGAAACTGCTATTTGCTATTCTCTGAAAAACAGTAAAAAATTTTAAAAGTTGTGCTAGCAAAATAAAATGGCAACCTTGATTTGTAGGTCTTTCATGATTTTTATGAGAAAATTTTAAAAATAAAATGTAATGCAATTAGCACTCTATTGCAAGATCAAGATAGACTATAATAAAGTGATTTTAATCACATAATCATAGGAAAATTCACACACATGGATAGTTATATTAATAATCACAATTACTAAAGCAAAATCAAATAAACATCCAAGTTTTACATATTGATTCATCAAGATACAAACTTATATTAATTCAATAAAGTGCATGAATGCTAAAAATCTATATAAAAAATGCATGCAAAAGAAAAAAAATTTTATGTCATAGAGCTCCCATTAAGCATCCCAAGCTCCCTTTTAATGAAAGTCAATCTTTCTTTATTAAGGGGCTTTGTGAAAATGTCGGCAAGTTGATTTGTTGTATCAATTACTAATACAACATCACCATTTTGCATATGATCTCTTAAAAAGTGATGCCTAATTTTATATGCTTGCTTCTTGAATATTGAATGGGGTTTTTTGATAGATTTATTGCACTTGTGTGATCACATTTGATGGGAATGTGATCAACTACTAGACCATAGTCCTTAAGTTATTGTTTCATCCAAAGAAATTAAGTGCAACAATGACCCATTGCCATATATTTCTCTTAAGTGGTGGACGATGGAACTAAAACTTGTTTCTTGCTGAACTAAGAAACTAAACATTCATAAATAAAATGACAAGTTTCGAAAGTGCTCTTCCTATCTAACAAACCATCGATATATTCTGCATCTAAAAATCCAACAATATTAAGTGAAGTATTTCTAGGATACCACAAACCTAAATGTAAAGTACCATGTAAATATTTTAAAATTCTTTTTACCACATGCAAATGTGACTTTTTAGGATGAGATTGAAATCTAGCACATGTAACAACCCACACCTACTCTAGGAGTTTTGTGATTGATTTCTTGAATTTAGAGCTATTATGTCAAAATATGTGCTTTTATGAAAATTCGTGTATGGTGTGCATGTTAGATTAATTCTAATATGCATAAAATGAATATTTATTATGAAATAAGTGATTTATATGAAGTGTATATGTATAAAATAATTTATTTCACATAAAGTGAATTTCCATGCACAAAATGATTTTTAATCATAAAATAATTTTATGAGCATTTTTAAATAAATATTTTGGGAGAAATTTTAATGAAAATAATAAGAAAAATATTTTATTTTTAATTATCTATAATCAGCCCATAAATTAAATAAAAAGCCTAATTTCCCAAAAGCCCACTACACCAAAATACTCCTCACCTAGTTCATTAAGGGTAATCTTGAAAATTGCCCAAAACCCTAAATATAAAAAGAAAAATTCACCCAGCCCCTTGTAGCAGCCACCATTCTGTCATTCCATCATATTTTCTATAGAAAATTCTGGCAAAAATAATCTCAACCAAAATTCACAAAATACCTTCAAACTTTGCGATTTCGCAACCGTTTCGTAAGTTTTTCCTTTCCTTTCAATTTATTATTTAATTTCTATAAAACTAATTATGAGAAACTTATTTTGAACTGAGTATATACTGATTTCTATTGATTAAATTCAGCCTAGGTAAATTTTTGAAAGAGAAATCAATTTTTCTACCGAAAACACAAACCTCTCTATGCGAATCCTCCAAAGGTGAACCTTAAAACTCAAAGTTTGGAATGTTCATGCATAACAAGGGGAGGGCTGCCAATTCTTGCATCATTGTGTTCTAAATTGAATTTTTTTTTTTTTTGTCTTTAGATGAGAAATTTCAAATTAAATCATGTTTCTGTATATTACTATAATGATTGAAAAATACTGAAAAGCGAGAAAACTCATGATTTTTGTTGTAAACCCTAAACTTGGAATTTTCATGCATAAGGATTGTTTATGGCTGCTGATTTGTGTATAATTGAATTCTAAAATGATTTTTGTTATTTTTGGATGAAAAATAATGGTTTAAATCATGTGTTTACATATTACTGTAATGACCGGAAAGTACCGAAAATAAGAAAGATTCATGATTTTCAACCTAAAACCTCAAGTTGAAAAATTTGCATGTATATATATATATATATATATATATATATATATATGGGATAAGGTTCAATTATGCCCTTGACGTTTAGCCATTGGAGCATATTAACCCTTTTACTTTTCGCGATCTCAATTGGGCACTTTAACTATTAAAATCCTGTAAAATAGGCCCACAATTAATGCCTGAGTAACCAAAATTTTTTGAATGTCAGTGGTTTAATATTTTTTATTTCTCTCTTCTACCTAGACATAAACATATTAATTAATTAGGCAGACAGATAGGTAGAGTGGCAAAATTAACCACGCTATCAACAAACCCTAATTACTTCTATCTGTACGCTTTCTATCCTTGTGGTTCAAGAATTATAGCTCTATTGCTTCTCTCTGTCTATCCATTTATGGAATTGAAATTTGAAAAAGCTAGCATCAATTGAAAATTGAAAAAGCTAACACTAATTAAAGGTACGTCATTATACAAGCTTAGTTGGTTCTGTTAGTGTTAGTGCATGTGGGGTTCGTTCATATGGATGCATGTGGGGTAGAAGTTTTAAATTTTATGTTGTATTCTTTTCTCCTTTGTTTGATTACTTCAAGTTTATGGTCCACAATGTAGGGTATATTGACAACAGAAAGACATTAGGTTTATATTGACTATATTAAATAATTTGTTATCGAGTGTATAATTGTTAATTAAGGGTTTTATTGGGTAATGAAATTATTAGGGATTTCATTGTTGAAACTAGGGGCTTTATGGGTAATGACAAATTAGAGCTTTTTAAAAATAAAATTAGGGGTTTTATGGATAATTGAGAAATTAGTAAATTTTGAAATTGAAATTAGGGTTTAACTAGGTAATGAGAATTTAGGGCTTTTGTAAATGGAATTGAGGGATTATTACCTAATGTATTTAATTTATTTTAATTTGCAATGGTTTGTAATTAATTTTAGTTAATTTAATAATTGTGATTGTTTGTTTCCTACTAGCATTTTGAATTATCCTTTTGTTTTTTGAATTAAGGTACAATGGATGATACAATGGATATAAATTTCCACTTTGGGGGTGAGTGGGTGTATGATCCTAACTTAAAATATATTAATGGAGAAGTGGATACAGTGTGTAATTTTGATATTGATTATATGTGTGTTGATAATCTTAAGGTTAGATATAAAACAGTATTAGGTTTTCATAATGTGTATGATATTTGTGTGCTTGAGCCAAGAAAAAATTTGAATGATGGCCTTATATTGATTAATGATGACATGTCAATTAGGAGAGTGTTAGATAAAATCAGAGCTAATAGTTGGGTAAGGGAGATAGATGTGTATACTGCTAATGAAGTAGATGTTCCTGTGTTCCAAAATAACCCCTTCCTAGCTTTAGAACCTCCACCAGTAGTTGACTTAGTAGATGTACCTGTAGATGTACATGTTGACCCAGTAGATGTACCTGTTGACCCAGTAGATGTACCTATTGATGGCTCCATACCTACACAATGTAGTCATACTGGTGAGGGTGAAGGGAATGGGTTAGTAGAAGGTATAACAACTAATGAGGTTGTGGGGCAAGATATAGAACATTATGACTTTAGTGCTTGTGTAGATGTAAATATAGATGTTAATTTTAATGAAGGTACAAATGTAGTGACTGGTCGTAGTGATGAGGATAGTGAGGAGAGTGAGTCTAATAAGGATAGTGAGGATGATAGTTAGGAAAGTGAAGGTGATGATGGTAGTGATGATTCTGCTATATATGAAGCAGGGAATGAGATTCCTAGGGAGAGGGTAATGTATAATAAGAATGATGGGTTGCCTTATTTTATACTTGGCATGTCATTTACTAATAGTAAAGAGGCAAGAGAAGTCATTGCAAGATTTGCAGTGGCTAGACAGGTTAAATTAAGATTAAAACCTAATAAGCCATATAGGATTAGGGCTAAATGTGTAACTGATCCTGGTTGCCCTTTTGTTATGTTAGTGTCTAAAAATGATGATCATCTAAGTTTGATTGTCAAAACCTTAAACCCTGAACATAGCTATAAGACATTTAGAAACCCTCTTTGTATAGCCAATTTCATAGCTAGGCATATTAAGGCTAGGGTATATAAAAATCCAAAAAAAAAAAAAAAGAATAAAGAGTTAAAAGCTGAATGTGAGATTGAATTAAAAGTGAAGGTGAACATGTCAATGATTAAAAGAGTTAGAAGGATAGTAGTTGAAGAGCTAAATGGGAGCTACAAGGTTGAATTTGGCTTCCTTGAGGCTTATGTTGCAGCCTTGAAGAGAAGTAATCTAGGGACTTGGGCAAAATTTGATTTATGTGAGAAGAATTTAAAACAAGGGAAGAGGGTCTTTAGAAGGATATTCATTTGTTTCAATGCATTGAAACAAGGTTGGGTGAAAGGGTGTAGACCAATTATAGGATTAGATAGGTGTTTTCTATAAGGGGTTTGTAAGGGACAACTTTTGGTTGCAGTGGGTAAGGATGCAGATGATAAGATGTACCTCATTGCTTGGGGTACGGTTAATAAGGAAAACTTTATAAACTAGAAGTGGTTTCTTTAGTGGCTTGTTAAAGCATTGAATTTAGATGGAAGCACATTAACAGTAATTTTAGACATGCAAAAGGTATGCAATGTGTTCTTAGTTTAATGTTTTTTGTTTTTTAGTTATTTATCACATAATATATACTAATTTTATATGTGTTATTGCCATGTGTTTAATTTATGTAGGGGTTAATCAAAGCTGTGAAATAGGTTCTCCCTCAAGCTAAGCATAGATGGTGTGCTAGGCATATCTATGCTAATTGGTCCAAAAAATGGAGAGGAGAAACTTTAAAAAAGTTGTTCTGGATGTGCTTGGGGCACATTTGATGAAGAATTCAAGGACAATTTAAAGGAGCTAGGGGATGTGAACAAGACAGCAACTTCAAATCTAATCAAGTATGCTCCATATAATTGGTGTAAAGCATTTTTCAATACCAAAAGCAAGTGCAATATGGTGGATAACAACATAACTGAATGCTTTAACTCTTAGATTAGAGATGCAAGACATAAGGCAATAGTGAGCATGCTTGAAGATATTAGGTTGCAATGCATTAATACGATAAGGGATAATAGGAAGATGGTAGATAAATAGAGATATGACTTTAGTCCTAGTTGCATGAAGTTATATCAAAACAACAAGCATAGAGCTGTTAGATGTGAAGTAGTTTTTGATAATGATGTGGGCTTTAAGATACAAGAAGGTGAAGATAAGCACACTGTCTTTATAGAGAGAAAGTTATGCACTTATAAGTCATGGGATCTCACAGGAATCCCATGTGCACATGCAATTTGTACACTATATCACCAGAAGAAAGAACCAATGAATGAGATTTCTTAATGGTATAGCAAGCAAAAATATTTGGCTTCATATGAAGAGGTATTACAACCTATACCTGGAAAGAGATTCGTGAGAATTGAGGAGTATGAATGCATAAAACCTCCACCAATTGAGAAGATGCCTGGCAGACTAAGGAAGAAGAGGATGAAGGGAAGTAATGAGCCCTATAGCAATGCTAACCTAACCAAACTTAGCAGAAAAGGTTAGCAACAAAAATGTAGCATATGTTAACAGGAGGGGCACAACAGAAGGATTTGTCCTTAGCAAAATAAAGTCAGTATCCATAATTTTAGTTGCTTTCCTTTAAATTTTTTGTAGTCAATGATAAGGTTATTTATACTTATAGTTGTTTTAATTTTTTAATAAGCACCAAGAGAGGGAACAAATGATTCCTATGGGCCTACTTCACCAATCATTTAGCCACCAGTCAGAACATAGCAGCAAGCAAACACTGCTCAGTCACAAAAAAAGTGAGCCATTAAGAACAAGCCACCAAGAAGCTTTAAGTAGTCAGCCACTAAGGGTCAGACAACAACAAAGAAGAAGACAAGCTCCTATCATGTCTGCCTTTGATGGATCTTTATAAGGTACTAGGCCTATTCCCAAGGGTTTTAGTGTTATGGTTGATGAATTGACTGGTCAAATAGTATTTAATGTAAGTATGCTTGCATTTCAACTTAAATTGACATTTTTGGGTAGTGAATGATGGCTGATTTATTTTTTTTTTCCATTTTATGCATGCAGCCTGGTATGTCTGCTCAGAAGGTGATTGTTGCTGGAATTCAACCTTCAATTAAGGACACAAATCCTATCACAAGATTTCCTAAACCTAATGAGAGAGATATTAGCAAGACAAGGGATAGTAGGAAATCAACAAGCAGCAACTTAACGAATATCAACTTCATTAGTGATGGATCACAGGTCACCTATGCAACTGACCTGCCATTTAGGCCATCAGGACTACAATGGCAAAGAGCCCTAAGCATTACTAGAAGACAATTAGAGGTTGTGAGAGAGGGCCTAATTGGAAAAATCATTACAAAAAGAATAATGCATCCTAAATAATGAAGTTTATTTTAATTTTGTTTTTTGGACATGTTAATTATTTTGTAGAAGTTCCAATAGGAATTGAACCTTAATACATTATGGCTGAAGTTCCATAGGAACTTTTGAATATATTTTTTGGGTGATTATTATTATGTTCTTTTTTTTGTAAAAAACTATGAATTCAACAATGTGTAATGACCTTAAGGCACACACTAGTTAATTTTGATATGCCATTTATTATAGGTTTCATGATCTTTTCAAGTGTCTTAAAGAAGCTTTGTTTTATTTTTCTTTTTCTTGCTAATTACAATTGTAAGACAAAAATAAGCCAAACCCTATTTTTCTAAATTTTCTATTTCTAACCTAAAACATTGAATCAATAACAATGGTAACAAACACATTTAATCAATAATATACATAATATACTAACCCATTAAATCATAATATATTACATAATTAGTCTCAACAATCATTACACTGGATAATTTCTTGAAGCAATTATCCAGAAAATCATCAAAAGCTAACATGCAAAATATATTCCCATTCAATTTTGTTTCAACATAAAATATAGCAATATTATCCAAGACACAATGGCTATAATAAAAGCTTATGTTCTTTTCCTTTTGGCCTTCATAATTTCTTCATCCCTTTTTTTTATGAGCTTTCTTCAATTTCTTTAGTTCTGCCCATAAGTCACCTATTTCATCATCAATGATACCCTTTCCTTTATTCTCCATTTCTATCATTTCATGCCTTAGCATCTCATTCTCCATCTTTAAATTATTTGATAACTCCTTTGCCCTCATAGTCATTGCCTCATCGTACCATTCGAAAAAACCACATGAACAATTCTTCAATGGATTAGGCTATCATTTAACACACAAATAAGAAAAATAAGAAAAATTATACTCCCTAATAAGCAAAAAATTACACAACAAATTTCAAATTAAAACTTACATTCCAAAATCTGCACCTAAAATATCTCCTCCCTGCGTTATCTTCACTCCATGATGTCTTCTTAGGAGCTTTAAGTCTTCTTCCATATCTTCTACATTTACAATATCTCAATGGCCCTTCATAATCATATTCAATAACAGGCTGCCCAATATCTATGTTTACACTTGCGGCCAAAGAAGAAGAAGCCATGCACGACAAATAATAATAATAATAATAATAATAATAATAATAATAATAATAATAATAATAATAATAATAATAATAAGCCTTTTGATTTTAATTTCAACAACAATTCTAGGTTTTTGATTTGGGGAAACTAGTTTTAGAGAGAGAGAGAAATAAATGTTTCCAGTGATAATAACAAAAAGAGTTTATGGAAGAGTTTTAGGAAAGAGGGAGGAGTTTATGTCTACGTATGATAGAAAAATAAAAAATTGGGCCCTACTAACTTCTAAAATGAGAGGGGTTAAGTTAGATGTTAATTATGGGTCTACTTAGCAGGATTTTAATGGTTAAAGTGCCGAATTGAGATCTCAAAAAGAATAAGGGTAAATGTGATCTAGTGGCTAAACATTAGGGTCATAATTGAACCTTATCCAATTATATATATATATATATATATATATATATATATATATATATATATATATATATATATATATATATATGTATGTGTGTTTGTGTATATATATATATATATATGTGTGTTTGTGTATATATATATATATATATATATATATATATATATATATATATATATATATATATATATGTATGTATGTATGTATATATACATATATACATATATATATATGTGTGTATATATATATATATATATATATATATATACATATATATATATACATATATATACATATATATATATATATATATATATGTATGTGTATATATATATGTATGTGTATATATATATATATATATATATATATATATATATATATATATATACATGTATGTGTATATATATATATATATCTATATATATATATATATATACACGCATACATACATACATACATATATATATATATATATACATACACATACATATATATA
>CANTUT010001056.1:272500-325000 GCA_947687605.1 Reutealis trisperma | reverse complement strand
AGGATAGGGGGATCGATTCCCCATATTGAGGATTAGTGTGGTGCAGTGGATTATGTTCCATCCTTATATGATTTTATAGTTTGTCTATCTGTCTGGCACAGTGCATTACTTGTATGATCATTGAGTGTTATATTGTGTTAGGATCTACATTGCTCATTAAGTTGAATGCTCATTTTTGTTCAAATTATTTTTTAGGTTATGAAATAAGCTCGTGAAGAAATTGTAATTGAGGTATGTTGCCTTTTACTTTTCGGCAGCATTTTGTATTAATAAGTACTGAATTATGTAAATAATATTTGTATATTTGTATTAATACTTTAGAACTCCACAAATGTTACTCTTGAAATCTTTATTTTAATTATTGTCAGTTATACTATATATATATATATATATATATATATATATATATATATATATATATTCTGAGTTGAGAATTATTTTGTTAAGCATAAACCAATTTTATGATATTTAATATTTTTGAGATGATTAAGATGTTAGCCCAGTGTGGCATTGATTTAAATTGATGTTTAATTGGATCTGCTTAACATGTGGGCTCATAGCTCTATCATGTGATGCTTTTATCGTTTAGTGTGATATCAGGCTTATTACGGGTACTGATAACACATGCATCACCCGTCTCTTAGTGCTAGTTACGTGCCCTCAGGTTTGAGTCATGACATCTATCAAGGCTAACCTCCATTCTACACTTCCAATAATTATAATTGATGCCATTAAAGTGAGATTTAAGAAAATTAGTCCTTTCATTGGCTATCTTAATCTTTTCACATGGAATTAAACTCTTAGATATAAGTCCAAGCTCTAACACCAATTGTTATCACTTATGCACTAAAAGGAGATTGAATTGGTGGAAGATTAAAATTTAAGTTTAAGAGATATGGATAAAGAAGTGAGAACACATAAATTTATAATGGTTTAGGTATAACAAACCCTATGTCTACTCTCTAATCTCAATTGGATATTTTCACTATCAAAGGTGTTTTTACAAGTTAGACTCCATTGATAGTGAAAAATATCTAATCGAGGTTAGGAAGTGGATGTAGGGTTTGTTATACCTAAGCTACTATAAATTTGTGCATTCTTTCTTCTTTATCCATATCTTTTAAATTCAAATTCTAATCTCTTGCCAATTTAACCAACCTTCTTGGTGCATAGAGGAAACTGGAAACTATTCCCAGCAACCATATATATGCTATCAAGTTCTAGAGTACTCAAATTCCTTAAAGTACTTCTAGGTTTCAGATAAAGAAATATTATAAAATCATTTTAAACTATATGAGTAGCTTGTCTAGTAAGCTATGCAAATCATGCAACTTATAAATGATAACATGTGATTCATAAGGTATAATTTGAACTTGTATGCTCGCAGTATGATATGATTCATTACCAAGTCCCTTTGCTAGCTTCGTATTGTCCTATAGACATTACTTAATTTAATTACTGAGTCTTAACTCACCTTGGTAAATAGAGCTCCTTAATTTATTTATTTATTATTATTATTATTATTTTTTTTTTTTTTTTTTTTTTTTGCCTTTGTTGAGCCCACTTGCTTGCCTCGCTTGACGTGCTCACTTCCTCACCTTCGCTCACTGAGCTTACGTATTTGCCTTGCTTGGCTTATTATTCAATGAGGCTATAGCCTTATCAACAAAGCTCGTGTTTATTCTTAGACTTAATTCTAACCAACAAGACTTCTCGTCTTACCTCGTAAACCTATCCTTGTTACTCTTATTTCATAAGCCTTACCTTGTAATCTTTGCTTCGTAAATCATGCCTTGTTTCCAAAATGTGCATCTTTTACTATTGAATCTTTGCTTCGCTCTCGAGTCTCATTCTTGTTCTCGTCAGCAACACCCTACTCATTCTAACTTGTAACCTTGCATAGCTTACAAAACACATTTAATAACATATCAAGCATTCCTCTATTTGTAACGAATATTACTTTACACATTGTCTAAATTCCAAAATTCAATAATGCTCATTCAATATGATAACAAGTGTGATTTTACTCTCTGTCTTAATTTATAATTTCTTATAATGTTCTTTCAAAATGTCGAACGATTGTGACTTTGTCCTCCATGTAAATTTCTTAAAATTGCAATTGCAATTAAGTGTAATGTTCGTTCCTAAATGGTAAAGAGTATCATCTTATTCCTCAATATAATTTCTTGAATTACAAACTTCACAACTTGGCATGCATAAGTTATACTAATTTGAGGTACTGCGCACACATTCTACCTCCTCTCTTCAAACATAGTGTCGAAAAAAGTATAATTCTCTAAATAATAAATCTTTGGCAGATAAATAAATAAATAATAAATGAAAATTTTATTAGATTCAAGAAAATTCTAGCTGAATTTATTTATGAATTGTATGTTAATTAATTATTAAAAGAACATTATATCAAAATTTATTTATGAAGTTTAAAGTTTAATATAGATCCAAACCCATTAAATCGTTTATAACTTAAACTTTTGTTAACAATATTTTTTTTAAAGAAAATTCCTTGTAGAAATTAGAAAATTGGAAAGCAAAAAGTTGTAAAATAGAAACGAGACAATGTAAGAAAACAGATTTTGTTCTTATTATTAAAGAAAAAATATTTTACTGATGTAAACGTAGTCATTTTAATTGATTTTCTTAGTATTGCCTCATGTATGTATGTTCTTGCTCGCAACAGTAGAAGCTTAATTAAACCTATCCTTTTTATATATTATCACTTAAAAATTCACTAGTCGTGAGCTAGTGCTTTGCATGATTGTTGATTATATATTTTTAATTTAACTTAATTATATTTTCTTAAAATATTTTAGCATACGTAAATTATAATTATAATTTTATTAAAATTTAAACATTATCTTTTTATAATTTTAAATAAATTTATAAAGTCAAATTTATTATGTACCAATTAAAAAATAATAAAAAATGAATTATATGAACTCTTATTACGACCTATAAATACATAATGATTTTCAAAAAAAAAAATGATGAAGTGATTTATTATACCTTAAAATGGAGATTTAAAAACCGCTTACCTGATTTCACTGTAAATAAATTTTAAACTTATTTTAAACATCTAAAACATAACGTCTGGCATATCTTTATTTTAATAACTTCTTCAGTCAACATATTGATTAGCCTTTGGCTATTACATCTCTTCTAGCAAACTAAAATAATTAATATTCATGGAAGTTTAAATTACATGCTATTATCATCATTTATCAATTTTAACAATTTTAAAATTTTCCATCAAAAAAACAATTTTAAAATTTAAGATTTACTAATTGAAATCTCAAGTTTTACCATTGAAAAAAAAGAATTCTTTTCAAGGATAATTCATTAATCTATTTCTGAACAAAGCAAGTATTTGTACTGGTCTACAACAGCTGTGACTAATATCTTTTTTTTTTCTTGTTCTTAATGTATATGTAAAAGAACAAAATAGAAAAAATAAAGAAAATTAAGATACATCCACGCATACACATATATATACTAGCTAGAATATTGTTTATAATACAAAGATATCATTCACACTTGGTAGAAGATTACATAAAATAAAGTTGAGCACTGTTCATAGCTACACAATTTTTGGAATTGGAGATGAGCCAATGGAATCTCATACTATGGGATTGATGTGGTTACGATGACAACATTTGATTATATTCTAGATGATATCCTAAAAATTAAATATCATATTAATATAAGGGTACCTAAAATTCCACTTGTAATAAGAAACATAATTCTTTTCTTTCCTAGCTATGGTATATCATGCAATTTCAGTTTATGCACATTCTTTTCTTATAATTGGAAATCTTATAATTTACAGCTACCTTTGTAATATCTCAAGTTCTTAATATTTTTAATAATTCAATGATACCATTTCTTTTTTCAACTTATATGAATGGATAGTATCAACATCTCGAGCAGTTGTTAACATGTGTAATATAAAAGAGTTTTATGTAAGGTTTAACTTACCGAGTCAAAGCATTTGTAGCACCTGGCAAGGAAAGAACTAAATCTGCTAATGAGGACAAAAACATGAAATATGATTATACGAATGAACAAGCATCGAAGATGAAGACGAGCTTGCTATTAGACAATGTAAGCAGAATGACACGAGACTAAATAACATTAAATAGTAGCTAGGGCTTGTAACCTTAGGAATGCATGCTATTCTCAATTGTATATCTTCCATATGGTAGATGAAATGATGGTCTATAAATAGAAGAAATCTTGTATTTTTTCCATGTATGTTGGCCACACAGTAAGATTAATGATGATCTCTGTATAGAGTATTAGCTACCAAGAGATTTTACTAGCAACCAAAGTAACTTTTTGAAAAAAGGCACGCAAGATACTGACACATGCAATGTACAAAAATTTATAAAGCTTCTTCTTCTTCTTCTTCTTCTTCTTCTTTTCTTTTATTTTCTCTCTCAAAGTCATACTTCATTTCTTTCTCTGAAAATCATAAACTTCCCAGAGAAAATCTTAAGTTTTAGATGATGTGTTTTCTTTTACTTTTCATAGATGAGTTAGCTCGAACAAGAATTCATTTGTAGCTTACCAAACTAGGTGTAGCTAAGTTTTCAAAGTTGAATAAGGTTCTTCTTGAGGTAAGTTATGAAATTCATAATGCATGTTAACCTATTATGATTGTTCATCTAACCTTCTATTGTTTCAATCTATTTTAAGAACATTTATTTGTTACTCTTGATAATGAAATTGATCTTAAAGCCAATATTATTGACAAATACTTATTATTCATTAAAGGCCACTTGGACCAATAGACCTTTTTTTATTAAAGACAAGGCCATTAGGCTAACTAATTTATTATTAATGTGATCCTACCATGCCAATAACAAAGAGAAGTTATTGTCCTGATGATTATAGAGTTTTATGGGGGCAATGTGCAGTCCCACCATATTTCTCGAATGGTTACAATTTTTTTATGTCATGACAGATAGACTCTCGATGCCTAATCTTTCTTGGCACATTCTGATTTTTCATGAACCTTATGACTCTTACAATTTTCATGACTTCTATATACACATTTATTATTATCCGACCAAGGTACATCTAGTTTATGCATTTTATTATCTTATGGAATTAATGACTTATCCACTCGTCTGTGGTTTCAAGTGGTCAAATCGAACAGATCTTAAAGAAAGAAAGTTGAGCTTTAAAATCCTTCCTCCTCTGACCTTTCTTAAATGTATAACTTAGGAACAGTTATTTTGTTATGTAACCATTTATTTAAATCTATTTTTAGTAACTCCATGGATAATTAATGGGATGTATGATTTTAGTTACTTGAATGAATGGACAAGTATGTTTGTCTTTCTATTAATCAGTAATATTGTGAATATATGTTTGATAAGAATTTCCATTTTTTGATGATAGATTATATGGGTCTTCAGTGGTCTTAAACATACTTATGCCCTAAGACTTCCATACCATTAGTTTTTTGGTGTGCAACAAAATGGTATTAGAGCCTAGGTTTGATTAGGGATAGGAATCAAAAGATAGGAGATCTTATGGGTCATAACTTAATATATGCATGATAAGAAACTATAAAGCATAGGATTCCTCCATCCTTGTTTGTTTTCCTTTAGTATAGATTAACATGCTATCATAATATGTGCTTAAATCATTTATCTTCATTTGATCAGAAGCATATGCCTCTTTAATGTAGACATGGATGAGGATGAGACCATCTTAGATGAAATGCTATACCTAAAGAAAATTCTATTGGAAGGGCAAAGGAGAATATAAACCCTCCATCTGCATTGCCAGCTAATATAGCCACAATGGCACAAAGATTAAATTAGCGTCAGAGGGACTATGAGTTGCTGGCCAAATTGTTGGCCTAATAGAGGCAATAACCTCTTCCTTTTACCATTGTTGCCTCAGTTTCCCCTCCAGTTGCTTTCTAGTAGACATAGATTGTACCTTAAGCTAAAGAAGTTTCATTTGAGGATTTTCTAAAACCTTAAGCCTTTAGAGTATAAGGGTAAAGTAGATCCCATGGATTTATTTGTGGAAATAATGGATAAGGTATAGATCTTAACAATATTGGGTAAGAGGGCAGTGGAATTTACTAGTCATGTCATGAAAAATGATGCAAAAGATTGGTTCAATAGAGGCATATCTGAAATAAACCAAGACATAACTAATCATAATAGACATTAGGAGATGAGCACGGATGCCCAATAACAGCATAGGTGTCTATCGGAGACTTGATAGACATGGCAAGGATGGTGACAAAAGGGAATAGATATTATGAACTAACTAATAAAGAGTAAGGAGGTAATAGATAAACAAGATATAGGACCACATGAACTGAGAGTCTGAAGAATAGTGAGTGAATAAATGTATTTGGTTTGACGAGATGAATAAAGCAAACTATGGAGTTTGGTATGATAAAAAGAGTTATTAACAAAGTTGAGGATGATCAGAGATTGTAAGAGAGTTAGATAAGCTTCAACTAGAATGAAGAAGGATGAGTTATAGACATGATGGAAAGAGCTTAGACATCATTGTATATGTTTATGAGAAAGAAATAATGATGACTCCAATTATAAAACTTTGATGTCTTAGAATATTATGAAGTAAACAAATGAGACTAGAAGTATGTAAAATAGGCTTTGAGATTTTGTCTTATTCTATTTTTAGTGGATAATTATGGTTAGATGAAAAGGCATCTATCTTAGCAAACCATTACTGATAATTTTCCTTTCTAAGGAAAATTTACCTTTTTTAATAAAAGTTTATGTTTCCAATGTGAACTTTTTCCAAGCATTGTTAACTTGCCTTATGTCTTTTCATAATGGTAGTAATGATTTCTTCTTCTCTATTTAAAGACCTTCACCTGTACTTTCTTTTTAAAAATGGTTTCTCTCTAAAACTCAAAAGAATAATCTTAAATCAAAAGATTTATTTTCCAACTCTAAATCTTCTTTTAAAAGAGTAACCACTAACAAATGAAACTTAAATATCAAAGGGTAGATGATTCTTTGTCTTCTTAAAAATTTTCTAAATGAACCTAAGGAGCATATCTATAGAGCTAATAAGCCTAAGGGGTTTAATGATGATCAAAACCTAAACAATAATATCGTGATCTAGAATGTCAAAGAGTTGTTAGACTAATATTGATGATATATTGGGTGATGATGATTTCAGTTCTATTTAAGGAAATGGTACCTAGAAATGATGATAGGGAAATTAAAGCAGTCAAAAAGGAATTTGAGGAGTGCCACAGAACCTAATTGGAGAATATAATGAAGAGGTAAAGATCTATAAGAATGTAGCTCTTTAATTTTTAAGTTAAAAATGCGTAAACCATATGATGAATGCCCCTTTTTCCTATGTTCTTTGAACTCTATTCCTTTGTTATACTCGCATGCACCTATTACTTCATAAGTGTTGTTGTACCTTCACCTTCAATGGGTAACCTATTGTTATAATATTCTTTTGTAAGATCTATCAAAAAGTGATATCAGGCGAAGCCATTCAAGCATAAGCCATCCTTATATAAGCGAAGCCCTTAGGGCCAAAGCTATATTATTATAAAGTTATACAAGACCTATTGCAATCAAAATTGTCCTACTGTAATCAAGTGCCATTCATCAAAGTTATCATTGTAATAAAAAAAAAAAAGATCATTCAGATTGAAGTCATCCTATTGTAGTTGAAGCCATTGAGATAATTCTATAAATGAAATGTTATAATTTAAATGTTTTATTATTATATGTATGAAAGTATATTGAACAATGAATTGACGGAACACCTAACTAATGAGGATATTCAGTAGATCAAATGCATTATTGATTCAACTAACTAGATCTATAAACTAAGTCAGGCGTATTCGTGCAAGTATGTGATGATGTTTCTTAGGTAAGTAACAGTCCATGATGGTTTCAAATAGCATATAAGTTTGCTCCAATTTAACTTTGATTGTTTATTTCATATACCACGATGATATTGTGATGGTGCTAAAATGATGGAGACTTTTTATTAATGGTTCATCCACTAATAGATCTCTGATGGATAATGAATATGAGGTTTATAAAGATGTGGAAAAAAACAAAAAAAGAACCTGACTCATAAATGAATGTTTTTGTCAATTTGTATAATGAAATGTTTTTATGAAAATGCTTTCATTAATTTTATTATGTAAAGGAATACTGAAGTGCTTGAAACGAAGATGAGTGTAAGACTCCCATATCTAGTGAAGAGGCTTTAGCAATTTATGATGACGAGATAAATCAAAGTTATAACTAGATTATATATTAGAAATTTATGTTTGGATTATTTGCTTATTGATCATGGTGAACTGTATTAAAATTGAACATATTATAAAGAAGGCTCTTATGAAACATAGTGGTTATTAATGAATAAAATCGATGAGGTATTATTCTAAGAAATAATTATCTTTATATATGTATATGATCAAGCCCACCTAACTTTGAATAGTTGATCATGCTATATAAGTAATTTAATCCTATGCATATAAAGGTTCTATAGCATGATTGGTGGCCTTAAGCCTACTTATACTCTAGGACTGTCACACCAAGGTAAAAATGTATATGTAAAAAGTAGCTTAAAATTAAGCAAGTGTTAAGAGGATCCAATGGAAGGGCGTGATAGTATCTAAGCTACTTTAAGATGACAAAGAGATCAACTGGGAGAGATTGAAGGCAATGGTGGTAAATGAATTCCTTCCAAAAAGTGTTAGATAAGTGAGAACTGTGGAGTTTGAAAGGCTGGTATAGACTCTAGACATGACTATGTTTGAATATGCTAAGAAGTTCAATCAATTGAGCAAATTCATCCCAGCTTCAATGCCCAATGAAGCAGCTTATATTCAATGCTTTTAAAGGGGGTTAATTGCACCTTTGTTTATGGTACTAGCTACCCATGAAATCAAATCCTTTTCCAAGGTAGGGGATAAGGCAAGGGTCATTGAAAATAGGGAGATAAAGGAGAAGGCAACTAGAGAATAACAAAGAGAAAGCCAGAATAAGGAATTCACCAAAGCCAGGTTAATATAATAGTAGAGTGAAAAGTATGGATATTTTTGGTCAATCAACCCTTTAGGCCAATTTTTAGGGACAAGCAAGGAGGTCTCAATAAAGGCCAAATCTTTGTAGACCTATTTCATACACCTCTGAGGACTCTATTTCCTTAATATTCATTTCGTGGGAGGCTGCTTCGAGGTTAACAGTTAAAGGAAATAGGTGCTTGTTTTGGATGTGGATAAGTAGGACTTTTTGAAGTACTATCCACAAACCACACCAGCTAGTAACCATAACCTTCTTAGTCTAAGTCTAGATAAAGAAAGGTGTGAATGGTGTAGCTCAGGCAGGATGAGAGAGCACTAGCAGAGGAAAAGACACTATACTATAAATGGCCTACAACAATGTTGCGCGATTTCTGCAAGTGCACAGATCGTTTACAAGTAATAAAGTGATGAGTGAGTATCATTCCCACGAGGAAGGGTTTGTCAAGTACCAATTTTAAGATTACTCTATTATTTAGAAAATCAATTATGGGAATTTATATTTCAAACTAAATTAAAATTAAAGAAAATAAATGATGATAAATATGAAAATAAGATTAAAAGTCTAGGATTTAGAATTCATCAATTGATCACATATGATTTCTTTATAATTTTTAGATGGATTATTTTTGCTAGAATTAATGATTAGATTTCCCTAAATTATATGATGTTCTCTCTCAAGATACAATATGTGTGCTCATATTAACCTTACGTCTACTTTCGTGATCATAAGCAATTAACACAAACCCATTAAGTTTTATGAAAATCCTTTTAAAAATCACAAAGGAGTATTCTTATCTCTAAGCAATACATTCCCTAGGTCAATTATCCTAATGAACTAATATTGTGCTTCCACTCTCGCTACTTCACACAATATTTTAAATCATGCAATTAATGGCCAGTTAATTACAAGCATTAAGTTCTAAGATAAAAGATTAATTCCAACAATCAACCCAATCAATTAAATATAAATAATCATATGCAAATCAAAAGATTACATCTAAATCCTAGAAAAATAAATTTAGCTATTCATAATTAAAAGAGAAGAAACAATTAAATTAACAATAAAAATAATAAACATAATAATAACTTATAATTAAATTCAAGAATAGAGTTTAGAGAGAACTTGTTTTGGGATACAATCTTTGATGAACTCAAGCTTCCAAAAATTCCTCCTCTTGATCAAAATAAAACAAATTTACTCTAAGAAAGCATATGAAAATCTCTCTACATATTTTTTTTGATGGATTTTCTTTGATGCCATTTCCCTTTGCCAAGCATGGTATTTATAGACATGTTTGGTGGAAGAATTCAAGTTCCATTAAAATTCTTACATAAAAAATTCAACATTGATGGTTAGGTTGGCCACCAACCATTGAATTCCTTCATCAATATTCAAAAATGGTTAGGTTGGCTACCAACCATTGAATTTTGGCCACCAACCATTGAATTCCTTTATCAATATTCAAAAATGGTTAGGTTGGCTACCAACCATTGAATTTTGGCCACCAACCATTAAATTTATTTCTCATGGATTGAAAACTTGAATCATTGCTTGCATCATTATTTTTATGACATCACCGTCTGCATCATTTATTTTATTGTATCATTGTGACATCATTTTGATATGCAAAAATAAAATAAAAATACTTAAAATATATTATAATTTATTTATAAATTATATAACTATTTATTTCTAAAAATATGTAATAATATTATTGCATTTTCGAGAATTGAGCTAAAATTTAAGTTTAAACAAATAAAATAACTCTAAAAATATAGAGTTATCAAACAACACCAAAAATATGTTGCATCAAGCCCTAAATTTATTACATTAAACCTACAACAACACTTTTCATGTTGCAATTTTAGGCATTGCTATTTTGGCTACAGTGACACTTTTCTTGATCTAATGCAACACTGAAAAAAGTGTGGCAATGTCTTGAGTTAATGCAACACTTTTGGCCAAAAAAAATTAAGCAACAATTTTGAAAGCAAGGGCAACTTTTTTTAGCCAAATAAAATATTTTTCCAATTATCTCATACAACATTTGGCAATACCTTTTAGTCAAACTGCAACATTTTTTTAATCAACACTTATTTAGCCTAATTTCAACGCTTTGTAAGACTAGTGCAACACTTTTTTTAATGTAATAATGTAAAGTAACATTTACAACACTTTTTATAATGGATTATAGTATAATAATTCAATTAAATTAGATCAAAATACAAAAATGCAAATAGTACCATAATCATTCAAAGTATTATGATATTCAATACAACATAATATTCAAAACATACATCATCAATTAACTATATATACATTTTAACTTGCAAATGAAATTTAATTTTCATAGTTAAGATTAACTCAATTGCTAAACTATTTTTATTAGAATAAACCAGAAAACTAGTCCCTAAATTCTCTTTGGTTTTGAGGCAAGTGCAATTTTCCTTTGGGATATTGATTGTAGTCAATTTAAATTTTTTCCTTAATTTTTTCCTAATTTAAATAAAATTATGGTGGCAACTCAAAAATATCTCTTTCAAAATCAATCAATCTAAACCCAAGGGATTCATTATAAGTCTTTTGCTAAATGAGCATTTTGATTCATTTTTAGCAAATTGGACCAATGCTCAGGCAAAGGCTCACAAAAGTGTTAGTATCTTAGGGTATGTGACTAAATAAACAAGGGCTACAAGTGGATTTAAAAAGGATAAAGGCCATTTTAGATTGATCTCTCAACACTAGTGTAATAGAAATAAAGATGTTTCTAGGCTTGACAACATATTATAAAAGATTTATTGAAGGATTTTCTAGCATAGTAACTCTTTTGACCAAGCTCACTTGGAAGCATGTAAAATTTTAATTGTTAAGCAAATGCAAGGTAAGGTTTCAAAAGCTCAAAACATATCTCACTACAGGACTTATACTAGGCTTGCCATATAGGGAAAAGGGATCGGCACTCTACTATGATGCCTCACAAGTAGGGCTTCATTATGTGTTAATGTATAATGGTACTGTAATTACTTATACTTTGAGTCAATTAAGCAAGTATGAACTACTTAAGGACTACGATTGTGATATCTTATATTGCTTATGACAAGCAAATATGGTGGCGACTGCCTTGAGCAAAAAGTCATCTAGCAATTTAGCCCACATTTAACTGCAAAGAAGACCTATGGTGAAAGAGATATGAAGCTTGCATGATATAGGTGTTTAGTTTGAAGTATCAAATTTAAGAGTGCTTTTGGCACATCTTTAAATGAAGCCACTTTCAATTAATCAAATTAAGGAAGCCTTCAGAGCTCATACATTTGTCGTGATGGATGGAGCCTTAAAACATGGATCAAGGCTTGTGTTCCCACCATAAATAGCTTAAAGGAAAATATAATAAAAGAAGCGCACTATGCCAACTAAATTATACATCTAGGTGTAATGAAGATGTATCATGATATTAAAAGAACTTAATATTGGAATGGGATGAAGACGGATATAGTTGAATTTGCAATGAGTGCTTAACCTGCAAAAAAGTTAAAACACTAAAGGCCCTTTGGGTTACATCAATAATTAGATGTAGGCAAGTGGAAATAGGAATGAGTCACAATGGACCTCATAGTAGGATTATCAAGGATATTGAGTAAATACAACTTGATATGGATAATTGTAGATTGGTTAAAGAAGTTAATCCACTTCTTACCAATTAAAACTACTTACTCAACCTTACAATATGCCCTACTATACCATGATGATTAGTTAAGCTTTATAGTATCCCAACTCTAATTATTTAAGACTAATGAACTTAGCTCACATGAAGATTTTGGCAAGAGTTACAAAAATCTTTAAGTACTTTGTAATACCTAAGTTTTCATAGTTCATTCTACTTACTAGTGATGTTAAAAGACTAGATTTTTAGGTGTTACCCTAGTAAAGAAAGAAAATGAAAGGGGATTGGTTAGGAGCATTAGTGTACCATTTGGAATGTTTGCATCATCCATGACTTTCTTATGACTAACTATGTTTTAATGAATTAAATGGAGTTCTTATGATAACTAGTGTTATGTATAAAGAAGTTAAGAAATACAAATTTAAGAGTTATAGTGCAAGGGAGGAAAGAAATGTTATAAGGGAAATTTCTAAGTTGTTAATGGGCTTATGGGGTTATTAATAGGCCTTAGAGTAACAAAGGCCCAAAACCAATATAAAGAGGCTGGCCCATTGGGCCCAAGAAGTATAGAACATCTAAGGTGTGAGCTTAAATGTTTGGCCCAAGATATTAAAATATATGTTGTGGAATAGTGAGTCATAGGATCTTGACTAATTAGCCACATATATTGACTAAGTTAAAATCAAAAAATCAAGTTAAACTCTCACTTTTCCTACATATGGGTCTAGGTTCACTTTGAGCAGACCAATACCTCATGATGATCATCACCTTTGTAGAGAGAATCCTAGCCATCCAACTAGCTACAATCTTAGCCATTCATTAAGATCAAATCCTAACCATTGGATGAAGCTTGATGAATCCTTACCATTCAACCTATTACATATATTAGCAAGAATATATTGAGGAAACATATTTAGTTTTTCCTTACACCAAAGAAAGAAATTCCCTCTACCCACTTGCAATAAGAACCTTGGTGAATTGGAGCTAATGAATGTGAGAAATTATGTTTATCTACTCTTTTCTACATTTTAAGGTTCATTTTAATGTTTTGGTGGTTAGATATCTCTTATATATCATAAATAGGATTTGGCCACAGTAGTGAATGACTAAGGAAAAGTTTTATATTCTAATTAAGCTCACCTATGGCTATTTTAGATAGAGAAGAGTGAATTAGAAGTGTTTGAATGACTTTTGAGAACATGATTTAAAACTTAGAAATCTTAAAGGCATGAACATAGTCAAAAGAGGAACCTAGTGTTCAAATGTTAAACAATGATAATTTAGTAAACATATATGTTATATGACATTTTAATTTCAAATTTCTTCAACTAAATAGGAAATTTGATGAGGAATTGGAAATTTTCCCCAAATTGGATATAAATGGGACAAGTTAGGGTTCATATGAATAAAAGTAAATTAACTCATATTAATTAATGGAAATTAAATGCCTAGGTGTTAATTTGATAAATCTCTAGTCAATTTGAGATTTGAAAGTGAAATTGATAGTTTTATCCAAATTATAGTGTTTATGTAACAATTTGAGAATTTTGGAAATGTAGACTGATGCATATTCTGCAAGTGTACAGATCGCACAAGTAATATAATGATGAGTTGAGTTATCGTTCTTGTACTAGTGCAAATTTAAATTGTTGTTTAGTGAATCAAAAGTTTGAGTAATGTTTAAATTAAAATAACTAAACTAGATTAAAAACTTTAATTAAGATAATATAAATGAATTGCAAGAGAAAAATTGATGATAGAAGCTACCTAGATATTTGAATCCTCTGATGTGATGTAAGATGGTATGGATTTAGTGTTATTTCAAGTGCATTTTAGTTGCTTTTTAGGTATATGTTTAGTATATTATAATGCATTTTGTGTTTTATTCCCTTAATATTTATTCTACTAATATTTTTGCAAGATATCTCCTTAACCTAATGGTTTTGAGAGTATTTTATAAGTTTTAGTAGGTTATGGGAGGCATTGGAGGTTCCTAGAAGAGTCAAATATAAAAATATAGCAAAAATTGGAATTCACTAGTGTCGAGTCATCACCAAGTGTGCTGACTCAGCACTAATGGCTACTGTGCCGAGTTGTTGAGTGGAGGATGAGTTGGTGCCGAGTCGGCACACACTGAAAGACAGGATTCTTCACGAATAGTCTGTAATGTTTTAGTCATAACTTCCTCTAAATAACTCGGATTGAAATGATTCAAGAGGCTATGAAAATATGATAAAAAGGCCTACAACTTTCATGAAGAACTCAAAGTCTAATTTTGCCATCTGAATTGTCCAAAATGCCCTTGAAGTTTCTAAAGCAGTTATTAGGTGACTTTTCACAAAGTGTTGCATTTCTTTATGAAGTGTTATGACTTTTAACTATTCAAAGCCTTTAAATAGTTGAAGTTTCTTCTATAAAAGACATCTAGAAAATCATAATACAAAGTAGAGAGATACATTTGTATTACATAGGAAAAAAAACTTACTTAAAATCATTGTAAACACCTTATTAGAATTAAGTACTTGGATCAAGTGTCCTTCCAAAAGGCACTTCCACTTCAAGAATTGTGCAAGTCATTTCCCAAAGAATAAAGGAGTTTTCATTCATCAATCTTTCTTCCTTTCTTCTATTTTTATTTTATTAAAGAATGCTTGCTTTATTTCTATGACATATTTTACCATGTACTTAGTCTAATAGGTTGTTAGAATTGCAATGATGAATTAATTTTATGAACTACATTCTTAATATGCATGAATGATTTAGTTTCAATTGAGTGCTACATTGTGTTATGTATGCTTGATCACCATATATAACTTGTTAATCATTTTATTCACAATGAGAGTTGGGGCATTTTGGTGGAAATGCAATTGAAATTACTTAAAGGATAGGAAAGTACCTGGAGACAAGAAATCCACTTTGAGGGGTTAAAGAATTGCCATGTAACTTAATGGTTTTGTTTATCTCTACAATGACATGAGAGTGCTTGTAGACTCTAAATGAAAATACCCTTAATTGACAACAAGAGTTGCTTTTAAGGACTAATGGTCATATTCTCCAATCATTGCATGTGTTTATATGTTGTTAACTCTTATAGTTCAAAATTAATTTTGAATTGTAATTCTATTTTTGTTATTAATTAAAGTAACAATAAAACTTAGTATTTTAGATTAGATAGAATAAATTAACATCTTTTGTTTGTTGTTTGCCTATCCATCTTAGTAATTACCCGATTAATATAAAATTGCTCCAAATTCCCTAGAGTTCGATACCCTACTCACTCTATACTTAGTCTTAGAGACTAGGGTATTAAATTTGACCCACATCATCCTCCTAGATCCCATATGCATTTCATGAATAGAATTCAACTAAATCAAACATCGGATTGAATTGGCATTCCACTAACTTAGATTGAAACCTTTCTCAAGCGATTCAATCCCTAATTACTAAGTATTATAAAAGGAATCTCTTCTTAACTTATAATTAAATAGAAACAACATTAAAATCAAGGAACCATAAACCAAAGAATCTTGTAGATCTATCTCTACCACCCCAATCAATTCTCAACCTTTATGAGTGATCAATTCTAGCTAAGCTTTCTCAAGACAATTAGCCAGAAAACTAATTCCAATTATCAAGCATGCAATTGACAATTAGAAATAACAAATATAAATCATAAAGATAAATCAATCCAAAAGAATGATTTAATCAATTAAAAATCCATTCAATCCATACAAAGTAATATAGGATTCATCAAGTATCTAAGTATGAAAAAATTAGTTCATAATGAAAAAGTGACAAAAATAAAAGATAAAAGATTGAGAAATCAAACAATCCATAATGGATGAATGATAATCCAAACTCGAATCTTCAATCCTTGACTTGAACTTGAAACTTTGATCTTCAACCTTAATTTTCACTGCAAAAATTTCTTCTTGGCCTTAGAAAAATTGCTATTCTAAATAAAATTCTGGTTGCCCCAAATTCTATCTAAAATAAGCTTTTATACGTTGGAATTTAGCTTGACATGGCCAGTGACACGCCCATGTCACTAGGCATGTCGATGCTGTAAACATGTAACTCCCACTTCTTAAGATTCATGAATGACATGGGCAGTGACATGCCCATGTCGTCGGGTGTGTTAATTGAAAATTTGCCCAAAAATGCACAGTTTCTTGATTTTTATCTACACTTCTGATTCACTTGGCCAAGGCATTATAAAACATAAAGGATTCCTAGAAATACTCTAAAAAAAACTTAAACAAACAAATTAAACTCAATTTAACAATAAAATGCTCTAAAAAAGGAGGTAAAATATAGCCAATTATACACTTATCATAGACTTAGAATCATGAAATGGATTGAGGAATTTAGCTTAAAGATATTAAGAAATAATAATAAGGTATGGATATACATGAGATATGATTGATACATCCCCTATGGATGGAAGTAGTAGAATGAGCAAAGAATATAGTTAGTAGCACCATTAGTTACTAATAGTGTGTAAATTAATATGTTATGGGTGTAGCACTTTAAGGCAAAGGCAAGGAAATTGCTCAAGACCGAGAAGGACTTTGAACAACCAAAAATGAACAATTGATGGGAGCAAAGGAATTAAGGTGAGTACTCAATAATGTAATGTAATTGTGCCATGTTGCTTGCTAGCATTATTGGAAATGCTACCCATTGATATATGCCAAAAAAGGACATTGAATATGTGTTGTCCATGGAATGTGAGACTTTGAATTCCATACCCTTATTATATGATAATTTGAACATAATGAGCCTCTCATATTGATGTCATTTTGTACCCAATTATTGATATGCCCACTACTTGCCATTGAATACTTAATATGGATTTGAATATGCCTTTCATGAATACTTACGACTAAGCAAAAATCCTCTCTGATGTGATAAAAAACATTAGACCATGTGCACTTGGTATAAGCCTGTGTGTAAGGTGAGAGTACCCGGCCTTTGTTAGGGGGGACATATAACCGCAAGGCCCGATAAGTCTTGCGTAATATGATACATGTGAGTGAGCAAGGCTTAGGCTATCACTCTCCAACTTTTATGTATGGGAAGCTTACTACTTCTAAGACATTATTATTTTTGCTAAAATGTAATCTAAAGTTCAACATCGCCAATTTTGATTAACATCACTCTATTGCTATCTAGTATTAACCCAAATGATAACATCCTATATTACTTATATGTTATGTTATATTATTTTGTACTCATTGAGCTTGTCTTACCCTGTAGTTATTTATAATTTTCCATGTTGAGGAGTCACGTTAGCAAGGTAACTCCAAGCTATGCTTCTCGCTTGGGACTTACTAAAGTATTATTTTGGCTTATTTGTACCATTTTGATGACAAACAATCTAAAGCTCCATGGTATCTTAAGGCATAGTGTTAGTGTATGTTACTTTGAAGAATATTGTAAACAATTAATAATACTTGTTATGTATATGCAATTGTACTAGTAAGTAAGAATGTGTGGATAACATTAGTTGTTACTTATGAATGATGTTCCAATCATGAGTATGAGATGGCACTTAAAAATTATGGTTATGAATAAATGATTAGAGTAATAATGAGAAATAGTAAAGAATGTATGTGGTTCTGATCTTGGGAAAGTTTGCAAAATGAGATGTCGATAAGGTGTTAATAAGATTAATGGTGTTCTATGGGTTTAAGTGACCTTAAGTCTCCCTAAACTCTAGGACAATCATGGTCTAGAAATTGGATCATGATAGAGTTAGTATCAGAGCTAAAGGTTTAAGTCCTATTTAGGCTTAACAGTTATATGAATTATAGGTTAAATTTTGGAGCATAGGAATCTTTATTGTTATTTAAGTATGTTGTTAATTAGATCTGCATTAACCATATGTGGTAAGTTATTCCCTTATCGTTGTGATTTATTTGTGCATTATGGTGTTATGGTGTCATTGTAATGTTGTGTTATATTGCTTGATTGTGGATGTAGATGCCATAAATTCATAACCCTATTAAAGAAAGGGAAGTATCATATGCCACTTCAGCTACTCTACCTGAGCTTGAGGAGACAAACCTGGAAGAGGACCTTGACCCTATTTGGGTAGTAAGAATGACAGCACAATATAAGGAGGCAATGAGGGAACTTCATATGTTTACGGAAGAAGTATGGAACTTGAAAAGAATAATGTGAAATGTAAAATGGGAGTTAGCTCGAGTTAGGCATAGGCATCAAAATTCGGAAACAGATCCACTCCCACCTCTCTATGATGTTATGCCGAGATTTCCTGAATGTAATAACCCACACCTATCCTAGAAATTTTCATGACAATTTGCTTAACTTAGAACTAATCAGGGCTAAGTGTGTGCTTTACGGAAATTTATGTGCTATGTGATTAATGAGTATGTGGCATGTTAAATTAATTTTAATATGCATAATATGAGTTATTATTGTGAAATAAATGATTTACATAAAGTCTATTTGAATAAAATAAATTATTTAAATAAAATGAATTTTCATGCATAAAGACAATTTTTAAGCATAAAATAATTTTATGAGTATTTTAAAATAATTTTTAAATAAATATTTTTGGGGGAATATTATAGAAAATAATAAGAAAAATATGTTTATTTTAATTACCTATAATCAGCCCTAAATTAAAATAAAAAGCCCAAATACCTAAAAGTCCACTACCCAAAAACCCTCATAACCTAGCTCCTTAAAGGTATTAGTGGAAATTGTCTATAACCCTACATTTAAAACACCAAATTTTGGCTAGCCCTAGTGTTGCAGCAGCCACCACTCTATTTTTCTATATTTTGATAGAAAAATTCTCTCAAAAAATTCTCTCCACGGAAATTAAGAAAACACCTTTCAATTTTGCAATTTCTTGACCGTAATCATAAGTTCTTCTCTTTCAATTCTTTAACTAATTTCTATGAAATAAATTATAAGAAATTTTTTTGAACTGGTTGTTTACTAATTTTTATAGAATTAATTTGGTTTGGGTGAGTTTTTGAAAGAGAAATCTAATTCTCTATTGAAAACACAAATCTTTTTATGCGATTACTCCAAAGGTGAATCCTATAACTCAAAATTAAAATTTTTAAGCATAAACCATACCAAGGGGCGTGATTTCTACATCATTGAATTTTAAACTAATTTTTGATGTTTTTTAAGAAAAATATTGGATTAAATCATATTTCTGCACGTTACTGAAATGACCAAAAAGTTTCAGAAAATAAAGAAATTTAAGGTTTTCACTCAAGAACTTGAAAGTTAGAAAATTCTATGATTTGACAACACAATAGCTGCCAATTTATGATGTTTAATATTACAAACTGATATTTGTTTTGTTTGGATGAAAAATAATGATTTTAAATCATATGTTTATATATTACTGTAATGAACAGAAAGCGCGGAAAGCGCAAAAACTCATGATTTTCACCCTAAACCTTGAAACTTGGATTTTTCATGCATAATTATGATCAATGGTTGCTGATTTATACATAAGGATATTCTAAACTAATATTTACTATGATTGAATGAAAAATAATGGTTTAAACCATCTGTTTACATATTATTGTAATGATCAGAAAATACCAAAAACAATAAAACTCATGATTTTGCATCCTAAACCCAAAATTTGAATTTTCATGTATGAGACATACCTATTGCTATTGACTCATTTAGATTAATGTTCTAAAATGATTTTTATTGTGTTTACATGAAAAATCTTGATTCAAACCATATTTTTACATATTATTGTAATAAATAGAAAGTGCAAAAAGTAAAAAAATTCAGTTTTTCCCTTTAATAGAGCATTCGGCCTACCATGGGATTTTTATCCCAATGTCTATAATTTTTATGTGATATGTTTTAATGATTATTGACATGTATGTATGTATGATAAATAGTTAAATTGCTTGTTGGTTGAAGGAAATATACTAGACAAGCCTAGAGGCACTTTGGTATACTTAAGGTATCTTAATCTTATGTTGTGATTAGAATGTGAATGTGATTGGGAAATATGGAAATAGATATTATGATGACTTGATAATGAATTAATGGTTTTGAATTAATGAAAAGATTGATTGAATGAATGGGTCATATGAGTTAAGCATGACAATTGAAAGGCTATTGATAAGTTGACATGTATGGAAGTGTTAAGTGTACTAAGATGATTGTTAAAGTAAATTGATATTAATATAATGATATTGTGTTGACCTTAGAAAGGTATTAACATGAGTTATAATGTGTTTCATATGGGCCTATTAAGGCTAAGTGTGCAAGACTTTTAAAGTCAGCCTGTTATGTGCAAATGATGAATGCACTTATATGTGCAACTCTAAGTGTATGTGAATGTTATATGTGCATGGGGTAGTTATGAGATAGGATAGTCTCATGAATTAAATAAATACTAAGTATTTAATTAAATATTATGATAGAGCTTGAGGAGTCTTAGAAGTCCAAAGGCTACGTGAATTAGGAGCAAAGAAACCACAAGGTGAGTAAACACTGTATTCATGCTATAAGCGTGAGTAACATTATGTTATGTTTCAAATATGTGATATTGTGTTATGTGAGCCTTTGAGATCTTTAAAACCCAAGTTCTTCCTATCCTAAAATATGATTAAATGATTTCTTTATTAAGCTTAGGTTGCTAAAGAACAATTGGTCCAAAAACCATTTTTGTTTATCTAAAGATAATTCCTTGTGATTATTGCCCTAACTTGTATTCTTTCTGGAACTGTACTATCTTTGTATCTTTTGCTCAAAAGTTAAATTACCATTATTATTATGATATATATTATTGATGCCTTAAATGTTATTGTTATTTGTGAATACCATTAGCTCTAACTATGGTGCCTTAACCCTTTATGCAGAACTCCTCGTGCCAATATAGGTAATCATCGGAACCTGTGCATATGATCTTAACCTAATGGATAGGGATAGTGTATCCACCTCAGCTATAAAGAGGTAGTTCTAGCCATGGGGCCTGATCAGCTTCACACCTTCTATATGATAGTAGTTGGAATTTGGTTTAAGGCCACATCTCATCTATGTGTTTGAGTGGTAGAGTAATAGCCTCCACTTTCTATGTGTTATAAGTGTGATTTCTGCAAACTTGTTAAATTGAACCCTTGCTAAATTGCAACTTGATTCATCAATTGAAAATCATGAACTATGTGTATAAGCTACGAGTTTCCTTTTCAAAGGAATATGTGTTAATGTGTGTGTCTTATCGTTTATTCATTGAGATCATCTATCTCACCCTTTTTTCCTTGTGTGGTTTCAAGTGAGCAAATGTGAGGAGGCAAGGTGATGGCTCAAGCATTCTACTTCTCTTAGGGATTCCTTATCAAAGTCATTAATAATACCATGGTATGAAGTGTAGTCATTAGATGCTCCAGGAATATTTATTTTGATGTTTATTTTGGGAAGTCATTTATTAAGGTTTTCGAGTAAATTATGAATATTATTTCCTTATAGATTATATGTGAAGTGTCTAATTACTGTCTTCCACAATTAAAGGTTTTCATATAATATTTTAATTGAGTTATTATATAAGATTTGGTATGATCCTAGGCATGATTTGTATATGTGTAAGTGGGTTCTACGAGCGTGGGTGACCTTATGTCTCCCCGTGTTCTAGGACCATAATATCTCTAAAGTTGGGATATGACACTTGATAGTAGTATGTGCCCTAGGAGCCATATTATAGTTGTGTAATTGTAGAAATTAATTCCCAATGGCACAATAATATATTCATAATGTGAAAAGAGTTTCATATTATTGAATATAGTCCTTAAGTATTTGTAAGAGGATCTATTCTCAAGTGTTGAGAATATGGGAGACAGATCGCTCTTATACAAATATTTTAAAGTTGTTCATGGTCATAGGATTAATGACTGGGCATCATTAATTCCGGAAGATCATCACCTGTATCTGTTTTCTATAATTAGTATGTGATATAGATGATTATAAAGGCAGTCAGTCTCATGCTGCTTCACATATGATGTTGATACAAACACGTGGATATTCATAAGATGAATAGTCGAACTGTGACGTTAGATGATAATAATATCGGGTTTTACTACTTGTCAATTATTTATCATCTAGGTCATAATAGTGCATATAATCCTTTGACTTGAAGGATACTATATCTCATATAGAGGAAGTTAGAATTTATTACTACTTACATAGAAGTACTACTCATGTACAGATATATGGCATGTGATGGTTCTAATTTGTTATGTATGGACATAAGTGATCGCCAAGATAGAATTCATTACCTTGAGTAAATGAGGTTAAGATCCTATGCTATTTGGTTATTCTTGATAACTAAAGCTCCTGGCCAGGATAGATAGATTCACTAAAAAAATTTTCTAGTAGGAATCTAATCTCATTAAGAATTAGAACTGAGATAAGGACATAGAATCGAGGCACATTAGGGTTTGACATAAACCATTACCTTAGCCAAGATTGGGATCTTTAATAAAGAGATTCTAGTGCATGATGATTTATGATCAATGGTCCATGTGATGTTTAAAGTTATCAACTATAAACATTCATTTCTAATTAGGTAGTTGTGACATGAAATGCTAGCTGTCCCCCGTAACTTATGGGACTATGTATGAAGTGGGGATTTCACATTAGTAGAGAAAAGTGTTTTCTCATTCCCATTGCTAATTAGACATGAATCACACACCCAATAGTGATCACCTTCTAAGCGTAAAAGGTTTACCATAATAATTAATTAAAGTGTTTAATTAATTAATTAGTGGTAAAATGATTAAAGATGTAATTAAATTTACAAGGACCCTAGCAAATCCTGATGTTTAATTTACGAAGGTTTCTATTCAATTAAATCTTATTTTGTATATGAAGCAAATGAAAAAGATTGAATTGAAAATTGATTTGGACTAAATCAAAGACTTAATTTTAAGCTTAGTGAAAACCCTTAACACATAAGATGTGACCTAAGCCCATATATGATATGGTTAAGAGGCAATTTAGGGGTTAGAGAAAATTCACTATTCATGAGCCCATGTGATGGGTTTAAGGGTTAAAGAATTTTCTACTAAGGTTAAAATTGTAATTACATCTTTTGGCTAGTGAAAATGTCCATTTTACCCTAAAAGGATAAAATGGTCATTTCACCATTTGAAGAAGCAAAATCCAACTTTGCCCCTTCACCAAATGGTGAGCTAAAAGCAAATGTAAGAGCATTTAAGTCTTTATGAAGACTTAAGAGTTAAGTCTTGTTGAAAATGAGTATAAAAGAGTTTTATGTTCATTTTTCTTTAGAAGTTTAGAACACCATTTTTATTTGAAGCTTAGAGAGAGAAGTTAAGAGAGAGAAAGAAAAAGAAGAAAATATTTCTTCAAATTTTCTTTTGATCTTGAATTCTCTTCTTTGTTCTTTATAAAAGAACAAATGCTTGCAAATTGAAAATGTGTTTAGTCCAAAACAAACCAAAGAGAAACCTTAATTTCCTAGATGATTTTAAAGGGAAAACTTGAATCAAATTGGGCAACCAAAAGAGGATTCAAGAACACCAAAGAAATCAAGAGGAGACTTAGAGGTGAGCTAGGTGTGAATGTTCTAGAGGCTTCACACTTGGGAAGCTCTTTGATAAAGAAAGAAGGAACTTACAAGAGGTAATATAATTACTCTTCTTCTTCTTTATATGCATATGTGTTTTACACATAAATTAATTGATTGCTTGAATAGATTTTGGACCAAAATGGGAGAAGTGAAATTTCAAAATGTTTGAAATTTCACCCCACCACCTCCCTTCCACTGCGTTTGGCTCCACCATTCCCTCAACACTGAACATCTATGTGTAGCTTGTGGAAGACTAGATCATTCAAAAGAAAGATGCCATATTAGAAGGCATATGTTATCCCCTTCATTATTGTGGACGGGCTATAAATGTGTAAGCCCTGGAGAAAGTGAAGCGGAAAATAGTGAAAGAGGTTTGAGGAACTAAGAAAATAGGAAGAAGAATAGCTAAATTTTGGTTAGGTTTTGGTAAAATAATCGATATGTATGTATATGTAATGGGCAGGGCAATATGAAACAAAATCGACGGGATGTATAAACCCTTTTGTGTACTTATGATGTACTAATGTTAAATGAGTTATAAATAAATATCTTTGAACAATGTATTATTTCTCTCTTTACATGTGTTGATTGAGTTTTATAGAGAAGCCAAATCCTAATTTAAGGTGGAAAAAGGGAATAATTTTAGGTAAAGATTGGAGTTTCCAAATGGAAGTTAGACAGCCATGGCTGATCACATAGCTGACATTCCAGCTATATTATAAGGACAAATTTAGAAATTCATCTAGTTGCCTCCCATGGGTGGAGGCACGGCTGAAGTTTCACCCATTGGGAGAGTAGGGTTTTGGCCTCTAGATAGTCACCATTAGAACCCTAGTCGTGTGAGTTTAAAACCCCTGCATAGCCAAGCACGCTCTGGGATATGGGCGTGTTCTTGGCCATGTTGGAATAGTTTGTCGTAGTGTTCTTAAATTTTGGCTAAATTATTTTATTTAGCGCCTTTATGAATTTCCTCATTCGTGATCTTGTAATAAGGTCATTGAGAATGTAAATTGGATGTTAGTATTATATGTGTTTCCTTGATTTTGTTATGAAGGATATCTAAAAGATATTGAATTGGTTAATGCATGTGTAAGTAAGGGGTTAAATGATATGTGATATTGAAGAATGATATGTTTATACAAAATAGTTAGAAGTTATAAACTAATAAGATTATAAAACAAAATGGAATAGTAAATAGTAATTGATAATTGATGTGATTGTGAAAATTGTGAAATACACACACACACACACACAGATATATATATATATATATATATATATATATATATATATATATATATATATATATATATATATATATATATATATATATATATATATATATATATATATATATATATATATATATATATATATATATATATATATATATATATATATATATATATCTTATATAATGATATACATATGAGATGAACTAAGAAGAGTATTGTTAATGTTATGGCTTAGATGTTGCCTCATAGAATAGAGTATGAGAGACAAAGATCTTAAGAGGCCGAGAGCATTACTCTAGACGCAGCATCTAATGTTGCATCTATAAGAGATGATGATAGAGAGCCATCTCGATCAAGACAATGCACAGCAGATATAAGGGAATGAGGTTTGCTAGAAGACATAGATATATTGATGCAAGAAAATCAAGAATTAAGATGGCAACTCAAAGAATTAAGGTGACGACAGGAAATAACTCCACCACTAGTAGTGCCACTTGTTCTTAGAGTTGGAGATAATCCCCTTCCTTTGCCAAGGGCACCATGACATGTTTGAAGAAGAATGTTATCGGAAGAAGTTTTGGTGAATGATTTTAAGAAAATGAAACCTTCTGAGTTTAATGGAGAATAAGGAGAAAATCCTTAAGAGTTTCTAGAGGAATTAGATAAGGTATCTCAGAGATTGTCATATTCTAATGAAAAGTTAATTAAACTAGTAGGGCTACAACTCAAGAAGGATGCATGGGAATGGTTCCAGAGGGAGATTAAAGGTTAGTTATATGGAGATGATCCTTCTACATGGGCTGAATTTAAACAGAGATTGATGGATGAATTCTTAACTGAAGGAGAGAGACAAAATCATGCCCTCCAATTTGAGTAATTAAAGCAAAAGCCCAGAATGTCTGTGTCAGAGTATGCTCAAGAATTCAAATGACTAAGCAACTATACCTCTCATATAGTACCTACCGAAACAAGTAGGGTCAATCGATTTTGAAGAGGATTGATTGCTCTATTATATAATGTCTTAGTAGCCACTGATTTCCCTATGATGTCTAAGCTTATTGATAAAGCTAAGCTTATGGAGGCACAACATAAGTTAAAAAGAGCTGAATGAGCAGAGAGGGAGTAGAAGAATGAAGGAAGGAATAAAGGACAAAGTAGCTAGCAACTAGGAGGCCTGGCCTAAAGTAACAGTCCTAAACGTGCACTCACAATGTCTACTCCATACTAGCCTAAGATGGGAGGACAAAGTCAAGTCCGAGCTAGAAGTGTTTCAGTTACCTCAACCCCAAGCAACGTTAACACGTATCAAATAAGACAATAAGGCCAGTCCATACCTACTTGTACTATGTGTGGATGACAACATCGAAAAGCCTATCATAGAGTCACGGGAGCATGCCTGTGCTATGTTATCAAGGATTGTCTGATAACTGTCAACCTAAGGATGACTATAGAGGCTTTGCAACCCACAGTGCACATGAATCTAGTGGAAAATTATGGACCGGGGAGATGAGGCCATGGTGCTGGATAATCCTCAAACAATAAGCAAGCTATGGAAGGTAGAGAAAGAGGGAGAGTCTATGCGCTTAACCAACTAGATGCTTGCATGTCCCATAATGTTGTGATAGGTACCATCTCCATCTAGTCTACTAATGCTTGATGTTTGTTTGACTCTGGTGTAACTCATTCATTTATTTCCCCATGTTTTGCTAGGAAATTAAATAAGAATAAGGAGGTGATGAATGAACCTTTGATTATAATCACACCCTTAGGAGAAATTGTACAGGTAAAACAAATATATAAGGATTGTATAATACAAGTTGAAAATAAGAGATTCCTTGCAAATCTAATTGAGCTAGAAGTCTTGGAATTTGATGTTATACTAGGAATGGACTAGTTATTTATACATAATGTTCATATGGATTGTAATGGGAAAAAAATTAATTTCAAGGAGGAAAATGGAGCTAAATTCACTTTTCAAGGTGACAAAAGTAGCATTACTATGAATTTTATTTGAGCTATTGGCGTAAAAAGATTGTTAAGGAAGGGTTGTCAAGCATATTTAACACATGTAGTAGACATTGAAAAAGTAGATGCATCTGTTAAGAAGATACCTATAATAGATGAATTCTTTGATGTATTTCTTGAGGATTTCCTAAGAATGCCACTAGAAAGAGAGATAAAGTTTGCAATTAAGCTCTTGCCTGGGACTTAGCCAATATCGATACCACCTTATCAAATGGCACCTTCAGAGTTAAAAGAATTGAAGGTTTAGTTACAAGATTTACTTGATATGAGTTTTCTTAGGCCAAGTAGTTCTCCTTGAGGTGCTCCAATTCTGTTTGTAAAGAAGAAAGATGGGTCCTTAAGACTGTGCATTGATTATAGACAATTGAATAAGGTGACTGTGAAGAAAAAGTATCCTCTACCAAGGATTGATGACTTATTTGATCAGTTGCAAGGAGCTAGTTATTTCTTTAAGATAGACTTGCAATCACGTTATTGTCAATTTAATATCCAACAGGAGGATATTTGTAAGACTGCATTTAGAATGAGATATGGGCATTATGAGTTTATAGTACTGCCATTTGGTTTGACGAATACACCGATGACTTTTATGGATTTGATGAATCAGGTGTTTAAGCCATTTTTAGACAAATTTATGATTGTGTTTATTGATGATATTTTAGTTTATTCGAGGAGTAAGGAAGAGCATGAGGAGCACTTGAAAATAATGCTACAAACTCTGAGGGAGCATAAGCTATATGCTAAATTGTCTAAATGTGATTTATGGATGAAACAAGTCTATTTCCTTGGACATATAGTAAGTAGAAAAGGAATCAAGGTAGATCCTAAGAAAGTATAAGCGGTAGAAAATTAGCCCCGACCCATAGCTATCGTAAAGATAAGAAGTTTTCTTAGTATGGCAAGTTATTATCATCATTTTATGAGAGATTTTTCAAGAATAGTAGTGCCACTGACAAGGCTTACCAAAAAGCAAGTTAAGTTTAAGTGGGATGAGACTTATGAAGAGAGCTTCCAGAAACTTAAAGATTGCTTAATTACAACCCCTGTATTGGCATTACCTTATGGGAATGAAGGTTTTGCCATATATTGTGATGCTTCTAAAATTGGGTTAGGATGCATGTTAATGCAAAATCGAAAAGTTATTGCTTACGCATCTAGGCAACTGAAGCCACGTGAGATGAACTATCCCACACATGATCTAGAAATGGTGGTAGTTATCTTTCCTTTAAAAATATAGAGACACTATTTGTATGGCGAGAAATATGAAATCTATATGGATCATAAAAGCCTCCAATATAGCTTAAAGTAAAGAGATTTAAATTTAAGGCAAAGAAGATGGGAGAATTATTGAAGATTATGATTGCCAAATACTATATCATCCTAGTAAAGTCAATGCAATAGTAGATGCATTAAGCAGGAAGTCAATGGGTTGCCTATCGCATATCACCGTACAAAAGAGGCCAACAGTAAGTGAATTAAAGGAAATATTTAATGAGGGTTTACAATTGAAAGTGAATGAATCATGAGTACTGTTGGCTTACTTCCAAGTAAGACCTAAACTCCTTGATGAGATAAAGACATCACAAAACTAAGACCCCCAATTGATGAAAGTTTTTAAAGACGTGGAGAAGGGATGAGCCCAAAGTTTCAAACAGAAGAAGGTGTTCTAGAGTGTTGAGAATGATTATGTGTACCTAATGTCAGGAAGTGGATGAAAAGTATTTAGAAGCTCTACATATGATTAAAGAAGCCACTGAAAAGGTAAAGGTAATCAAGAAAGATTGAAGACTACTTTTAGTCACCAAAAGAGTTATACCAACCCTAAGAGGAAGGATGTCCATTTCATGATCAGTGACTATGTCTTTTTAAAAGTTTCCCCCATGAAAGGAGTAATGAGATTTGGCAAGAAGGGAAAACTCTCCCCACACTTTATTGGACCTTTTAAGATTCTTGATAAAGTCAGAGAAGTTTCATACTAGTTAGCATTGCCTCTAACAATGGAACATGTGCATCCAGTTCTCTATGTGTTGATGTTGAGGAAGTACATCCCCAACCCATCATATGTATTACAACCACAATCAATCGAGAATGATCAAGACCTCTCCTATGAAGAAATTTCGATTGCTATACTAGATTGCCAAGTGAAGAAACTTCATAACAAGGAGATACCAATGGTCAAAGTCTAATGGTGCAACCACAATGTAGAAGAATGTATATGGGAAAGCAAAGATGACATACTCCAAAAGTACCTATAACTATTTCACTAGTAATAGGTAAACTCTGTTAAAATTCAAGGAGGATTTTTTTTTACGGGGTAGAATGTAATAACCAAGTTTTCATAGTTCATTATGCTTACTAGTGATGTTAAAAGACTAGATTTTTAGGTGTTAGCTTATAGCAATATGTTTCCTGGGAGTCATATAATAGTTATGTAATTGTAGATATTAATTCCCAATGGCACAATAATATATTCATAATATGAAAAGGGTTTCATATTATTGAATATAGTCCTTAACTATTTGTAAGAGGATCTATTCTCAAGTGTTGAGAATATGGCAGACAAATCACTCTTGTACAAATATTTTAAATATGTTCATGGTCATAGGATTAATGACTGGGCATCATTAATTCTAGAAGACCATCATCTTTATTTGTTTGCTATAATCAGTATGTGATATGGATGATTATAGAGGCAGTGAGTCTCATGCTACTTGACATGTGATGTTGATATAAACATATGGATATTCATAGGATGAATAGTCAAACTATGACATTAGATGATAATAATATCGGGTTTTACTACTTGTCAATTATTTATCATCTAGGCATAATAATGTATATAATCCTTCGACTTAAGGGATACTATATCTCATACATAAGTGGTTAGGATTTATTACTGCTTACATAGACGTACTATTCATGTATGGATATATGGCATGTGATAGTTCTAATTTGTTATGTATGGAGGTAAGTGATCGCTAAGATAAAATTCATTACCTCGAGTAAATGAAGTTAAGATCCTAAACTATTTGGTTATTCTTGATAACTAAAGCTCTTGGCCAGGATAGACAAATTCACTAGAAAGAGTTTCTAGTAGGAATCTAATCTCATCAAGAATTAGAACCGAGATAAGGACATAGAATCAAGGCACATTAGGGTTTGACATAAACCATTACCTTAGCCAAGATTAGGATCTTTAATGAAGGGATTCTAGTGCATGATGATTTATGATCGATGGTCCATGTGATATTTAAAGTTATCAACTACAAATTCATTTCTAATTAGGTAGTCGTCATATGGAATGCTAGCTGTCCCTCACAACTTATGGGACTAAGTGTGAAGTGGGGATTTCACATTAGTAGAGAAAAATATTTTCTCATTCCAATTGCTAATTAGACATGAACCTAGAAAGTCACATACCCAATAGTGATCGCCTTCCAAGTGTAAAAGGTTTACCATAAAAATTAATTAAAGTGTTTAATTAATTGATTAGTGGTAAAATGATTAAACATGTAATTAAATTTACAAGGACCCTAGCATGTCCTGACGTTTAATCTAAAAAGATTTTGATTCAATTAAATCTTAATTTGTATATGATACAAATGAGAAAGATTAAATTGAAAATTGATTTGGACTAAATCAAAGACTTAATTTTAAGCTTAGTGAAAACTCTTAACACATGAAATTTGGTCTAAGCCCATATGTGATATTGGAAAGAGGCAATTTAAGGGTTAGAGAAAATTCACTATTCATAAGCTCATATGATGGGTTTAAGGGTTATAGAATTTTCTATTAAGGTTAAAATTGTAATTACATCTTTTGGCTAGTGGAAATGTCCATTTTACCCCTAAAGGATAAAATGGTCATTTCACCATTTGAGGAAGCAAAGTCAACTTTGCCCTTCCACCAAATGAAGAGCTAAAATGGTAATTAAGTCTTTGTAAAGACTTAAGAGTTAAGTCTTGAAGGAAAAGAAGTATAAAAGGGTTTTATGTTCATTTTTCTTCATAAGTTTTTGAACACCATTTTTCATTTGAAGCCTATAAAGAAAAGCTGAGAGAGAGAAAGAAAAGGAAGAAAATGTTTCTTCATTTTTCTTTTAATCTTCAATTTTTTTCTTTGTTTTTTATGAAAGAACAAATGCTTGCAAATTGAAAATATGTTTAGTCTAAGACAAACCAAAGAGAAACCTTAAACTTTCTAAAGGTTTTTGAGGGATAATCTTGAATCAAATTGGGCAACCAAGAGAGTGATTCAAGAACACCAAAGAAACTAAGAGGAGACTTAGAGGTGAGCTAGGTGTGGATGATCTAGAGGCTTCATACTTGGAAAGCTCTTTGATAATGAAAGAAGGAACCTACAAGAGGTAATATGATTACTCTTCCTTCTTCTTTATATGCATATGTGTTTTACACATAAATTAATTGATTGCTTGAATGAATTTTAGACCAAAATTGGATGAAGTGAAACTTTAAAATGTTTGAAATTTCACCCCACTGCCTCTTTTCCGCTATGTTTGCCTCCACCATTCCTTCAATTAGTATCAGAGCCACTTAATTTCTATGTAAAACCTTTGTATATGTTGTTTTAGAGGTTTTTGATTTGGTTGAAAATGAGTTGGTGCACAAATGTTGTGCTGTCAAACACAAAATTCACACCCGTCAATCAAAAATCGTGACCATGAATTTGATGTTGCGCACGCAAATGAATTGATCAGAACAAATATTGTTTAGGTCAGTTTACAGAATTACGACCATAACTAGTATTTTGTACCCACAAAACTTGAGTCGCGACCGCAATAGAAGATGGTCATGATTTGCTCTATGTCTCCACCTAACTTTAATTTTTTCCAAAATTGTTTTGGATTAATTTTTCAATCAAATACATTTCTATGACTTAAATATGATTTTAAGCTATAGAAACATTGAATATGTGATATTTAAAATGGATATTTTGGAAATGTTCCAAAATTTGGAAATGTTCCAATGATGAGCAATATATCTATAAATGCAATTATTGTATATTGTTATTGTTTGAGAGGCATGAATGGTTGATCATGGATTTAGAAACCATAATGTATGATTTCTAATGTGGACATGTAATAATTAATTTTATTATTTGATGGGATGTAATTAAATGTTAATTACTCATTTAGGTTATAAATCAATTTCATTAAGCCTATAATCTCTCTTGTTTTTGCAATCTCACCTTGGAATGCCAAGGTTACTAATGTACATAAAAAGATATGGTGGTGCAAGAACAAGAAGAGGTTCAACCCATGAAGATGCCTAATAGGAGCATGAAGATACAAGTATTGTATTTTCATGTTTGCAATTTGTTTAACCTAAATCCCATATCCATTCCTTATGGCTAGGAAGTGGATCCATAGAATCCATGATCATACCTATATGTATATTGTCCATTTTATGCAATATATATGTGATATATTTGAATGCATGTGATGTATGTTTAAAATGGATAATGTGCAAAGTGAGACAATCATTTAAGCCTAAAAATCTTCCAAAGAAAATATTGAGTCATGGTTCTCCATTGGAACAATAGTTTAAGAGAAATTCAAGCACTTATGTCATTGGTTATGGATACATAGGGATGACATATTTGGTTTGAATGTTTTTTTGAAGTTATTGTAAAACATGTGATGTTACGAGTGTATGATACATTGTATGTCAATAATGAAAATGAGTATTTGAGACATATAATGTTCAAATCATGATACTTGTTGGTCCAATAGGTTTGACTTGACTAGCGTGAAAAGCCAATAACAACAATATGTATCTGAGGTTGGAAACACTAGGAACCGGATAGATTGAAACTTATAAAGAGTTATGATGAACAAATGTTGTTCACTTGTTAGATATCAAAATTCCAATAACGACAATGTGTATTTGAGGAATTTGTGATAATCTAATAAGAATTTAATCACCTAATAGAAATCCACTCCAACAAGATTTCCATTTCCTATTTGGAAACATAAGATTTGCCAAATTAGTAGGATTACCATTTTGAATGAAGACTAAATCATTATGGTAGCTACTTAATTACATAAGTTATTAATCTTGATATTTTCTACATTTTGATAATATGAAATTGACAAACCCTCTTGTGAATATATTTAATTCTTGTAGGCTCAGAAGGCCTAAATCTATGGTCCTTGCATTTGAGTACATAGTGTATGTATTCAACTTGATTTGTTCTTGGTCTTTTAGAGAAAAGACTACTCCAAAGGAACATATCACTCCAAGTGTAATGGAAACAAAATATTGGATGAGGTTGATGCTGTATGACTGTTTTATAAGTCAAGAGTTGCAAAAACAACATATAAGCATAACAAGACTCCAAGTAATTATGCATCGTCTACAAGAGTTGTATGATGAGCATAAATACACTAGTTAATATGAGATATTAAGGTAGTTTTTTTGTTTGAATATGAAGAAAATTATAAAGAAAGAAATAGGAAAAGAAAAGAAAGAAAAAGGAAAGGAAAAGAAATTATAAAGGAAGAAAAGAAGAAAGTGTTTCTTCTTGATCTTCATAACTTTATTTTTCTTTGCCTTCTCCATATTTTTTCATTCTTGTTCTTATTCTTGCTATTCAACTAGAGTAAGAAATTAAAGAAAAGAAATCAAAGAAGAAAATATTTCATCTTTAATTTCTTATTCTTCTATTGTTCTATCTAGTATTGTTTATGAAAGAATATGAATTGTGAGTAGCCTTTTTCATTTCTTATTAATGTTTAATTAAACTTGATTTGGAATTATTTTCGTATGATGATTAAATTTATCAAACAACTAGAGAGTCTAGATGTTTTGATGAATAATAATTTTCAAATAGTTTAATTCTTCAAATTCATTCCAAATTTCCATTAGATGGAAAATGCACTTTAAAGTAATAGAAAAAGTTTCTATTATAAATCCTAAAAAGGAAATTATAAGGGACAAGTCCATAGATAATGCTATAGTTGACAAAAGAAAATGTTTCTATTGTCAATGTTATAAATATTGGAAATGTAATTGTTTTAAGTATTCTGAATGCTAAAGGACAAAAAGAAGGATAAATCTTATGAAGGTAAATCTCTCTCTTATTACAATATTCCAATGATTCATATAGTTCATCTATTACTATGATTCATGATATAGGTGCTTTTGTGCCATATGCATTATCAAAGTAAGCAATGGAAGTATGGAGTTAGATGAAGTGATTTTGAAAAATCTAAGGGGCCAAGTGTTTATTTCCAAAGAGCTTTTAGAATACTTTATGATGATTTTAGAAATCATATTTTGTATGTCTAGTATGTACTTAATAATGATTCTAAAATCATGTTTTGTAAATCATATATGTATTTCATACATAAACTATATTATTCTATAACTTCAAGGAATTGTGAATTCCATTACTAGAAAAATATTTGCATGGTTTATTATGGTAATAAACTTAAGAGTATAAATTATATGTTCGATGTATTATTATTAAGTTAATAATAATAAAACAACTCCAAGTGCTTTTATGATAATGCCATAAAGAACTCTAATATAAAATCACCATGATTTCTAAGATTAGTTTGTTTAGCTGAAGATAAGACAACTTTGTTAGATAACATGTGCCACTACCCATTAGAGTATGAACTTGTTTCTACTTAAAAGTCTAGTATCAAATGCAAAAACAACTCAATCACCTTTTATTAGACAAAAGGATAAAAATCAAAGAAGTTTTAGAATTTATGCATACAGATGCATCCATGCCATTTATGAAATGGTTAGTAGGAGTTTTTCCTAATTCATTCTATTTACCTAAATACATTATATTGACCCATTCAAAAAAAGGTAAATAAGATGAACTGGTCATTTGAATTATTGACATTTTCAAGAAATTAAAGATGAAAAGGAAACTAAATATGAAGGATATTTCATACAAATGGGAAAGAGTATCATAACAATTTGATCTGATCGAAGCGGTGAGAACTTGATTACCAATTTTTTAGGAATTTCCTAAATATAAAAAATTGACATATAATCATAATTCTTTTTTGGAAAACCATACGTGATGGTACAAAATATATGATATAATGTAATAGATGATGAACTATAAAAGTTTTTATTTATTTCCTTTTGAAAATTTACAATTAATAGCACAATATTCTTAAATGGAATTTTCTCCAAAGTCTATCTAATCTTAACTCATATATGATATGATATGGATAGATATCATAATTCATACTTATAATAAGATTTTATATATCTAGCTTATTTGATAAGCTAAAGTTAGATAATTGGAAGATAATTCTAATTAAGATAAGGTTTATTAGATATCCTAAATGTGGTTTAGGATAGTAGTTCTATCTTTTGCATAACAAAGAGTTGTTAGCAAAGATGTTATTTCTTAATAAAATGTTTATTTAAGAAAGTGACATTTTGATAAAGATAGAATGATTGGGTGAATGTCATCCAATAATATCCAATAAAATGATCAAAGTAAAATTTGATCAACCCTGTGAAAAGTCTAAAACTAACTAAATGTTTTATCCCTATAAGCTGCTAAAGGTTTAGTAAAATATCTAATTTTTCTATAAGATATAATTTCTTTGTATGAATACACAATAGTTGTATATTCACGATGAAGTAAATCATGAGATAGTAAAACATCTAATCTTAAGAAAAATATAATTTTATTTATATGAATGCACAAAAGTTGTACATTTATGATGAAGCAAATTATGAGATAATTCTATTATAGCTATATACGATATAGTAATGCATAATGATTATGAGTTTGACATATAGATGTCAATACTATTTTTCTTTCTCTAGAAAAGAAAACATAATCATGAAATAAATCTAAAGGCTTAGAGTCTTAAGAAAATTTCAAAGTATGCAAAACTTTAATGAGTTGTATCATTGCAAGATGAGTCATAATATGCAAAAGGATAGTGGGACTATCCTCACTTTCAAGTTTTGTACATGGTTAACACATTAGCTTATAAAAGTATTAATATATTTGCATTTGTATAATGGTTTTACCATTACTTTCTTCATTTAGACTTAACATAAAACATTCTTGTTAATTCATATCTATAAAGATAGATTGAAGAGAATATTAAATATGTCTAAGTCAATATTTGGATAAGATGTTGAAAAAGTTCAACATGCTAATTCAAAAAGTTTTATTTCCTATAATTTCGATATCCACTATTCTTTATAATATGACTATAGGAAATCTAAATTATACAAAAGTTATATAATGAGCCAGACATTGAGAATGTTATTAGTATGACTAATAGATTATAACCCTATCTAGGATTAAATTGTTGGAAATACAATCAAAATTATTCTAAAGCACTTAAGAAGTATTTAAGATTTAATTTTGACAAATGAAGAATGTACTACATAAATGAGAGAGAGTCTATCATTGGGATTGTTGTTATCTATGATGAAGAAATAGTTTTCTAGAAAAGTTCTAAGCAAATTATTATTACAAACTTCATTATAGAAGCCAAATTTGCTGTATAGGATTTTGCAAATAAGAAATTATTTTGGATTCAGCAGTTATGAACTATTTTAAGAGTTTCTCCAGTACGTCACAAGTGTCTCTTTGTTGTGATAATAATGGAGCCTTAGCTTATGGCAAGGGAACTCAAGTCTCACACTAAAATCCAGAATATTTCAAAAGGCATTAAGATATTATCAAATCAATTATTAGAATAGGGCATTCTAGCCTTGCAGAAAATAGCATTAACCATTAACTTGGTTAATCCGTTGACTAAAGTCAAAAGAAAGTGATAGTTAAACTTCATCTTTAGAAGATAAGTTTCTTATACTAAATAGAATGGCTCTAGTGCACATGAGCAAAAATAAGTGATAGTTAAACTTCATCTTTAAAAGATAAGTTTCTTATACTAAGCATAATGGCTCTAGTGCAAGTGGGAGATTGATAGCAATATGTGCCCTAGGAGCCATATAATAGTTATGTAATAGTAGATATTAATTCCCAATGGCATAATAATATATTCATAATGTGGAAAGGGTTTCATATTATTAAATATAGTCCTTAAGTATTTGTAAGAGGATCTATTCTCAAGTGTTGAGAATATGGGAGATAGATCGCTCTTGTACAAATATTTTAAATATGTTCATGGTCATAGGATTAATGACTGGGCTTCATTAATTCTGAAAGACCATCACCTCTGTTTCTTTTGATCTTCAATTCCCTTCTTTGTTCTTTATGAAAGAACAAACGCTTGCAAATTAAAAATATGTTTAGTCCAAAACAAACCAAAGAGAAACCTTAAACTTCCTAAAGGTTTTTTAGGGATAATCTTGAATCAAATTGAGCAACCAAGAGAGTAATTCAAGAACACCAAAGAAACCAATAGGAGACTTGGAGGTGAGCTAAGTATGGATGATCTAGAGGTTTTACACTTGGGAAGCTCTTTGATGAAGAAAGAAGGAACCTACAAGAGGTAATATGATTACTATTCCTTCTTCTTTATATGCATGTGTATTTTAGACATAAATTAATTAATTGCTCGAATGAATTTTGGACTAAAATTGGGTGCAGTGAAATTTTAAAATTTTTGAAATTTAACCTAACCACCTTCCTTTTGCTGCATTTGGCTTCACCATTTCTTCATTAGCCTACTAAAGAAAGAAAATGAAAAGGAATTGGTTAGGAGCATTGTGGTACCATTTGGAATGTTTGCATAATCCATGACTTTATTATGACTATGTTTTGATGAATTAAATGGAGTTCTTATGATAACTAATGTTATGTATAAAGAAGTTAAGGAATATAAATTTAAGAGTTATAGTGCAAGGAAAGAAAGAAATGTTATAAGGGAAACTTTTAAGTTGTTAATAGGTTTATGGGCTTATTAATGGGCCTTAGAGTTACAAAGGCCCAAAACCAACACAAAAAGGCTGGCCTATAGGGCCTAAGAAGTATAGAACATCTAAGATGTGAGCTTCAATGTTTGGCCTAAGATATTGAAATATATGTTGTCGAATAGTGAGTCATAGGATCTTGACTAATTAGCCACATATATTGACTAAGTCAAAATAAAAAAAAATCAAGTTAAATTCTCACTTTTCCTACATATGGGTCTAGGTTCATTTTGAGCATGGCAATGCCTCATGATGATCATCACCTTTGTAGAGAGAATCCTAGCCATCTAACTAGCTACAATCTTAGCCATTCATTGAGATCAAATCCTAACCATTGGATGAAGCTTGATGAATCCTCACCATTCAACCTATTACATATATAAGTAAGAATATGTTGAGGAAACACATTTTGCTTCTCCCTACACCAAATCCTACACCAAAGAAAGAAATTTCCTCTTCCCACTTGCAATAAGAACCTTGGTGAATTGGAGCTAACCAAGGTAAGAGATTATATTTATCCACTCTTTCTACACTTTAAGGTTCATTTTAATGTTTTGATGGTTAGATATCTCTTCTATATCATATATAGGATTCACCCATAATAGTGATTGACTAAGGAAAAGTTTCATATTCTAATTAAGCTCACCTATGGCCATTTTAGAAAGAGAAGAGTGAATTAGAAGTGTTTGAATGACTTTTGAGAACATGATTTAAAACTTAGAAATCTTAGAGGCATGAACATAGTCAAAAGAGGAACCTAGTGTTCAAATGTTAAATAGTGAAAATTTAGTAAACATATAAGTTATGTGACATGTCAATTTCAAATTTCTTCAACTAAATTGGAAATTTGATAAGGAATTGGAAATTTTTCCCAAATTTGATATAAATGGGACAAGTTAGGGTTCATGTGGATAAAAGTAAATTAACTCAAATTAATTAACGGAAGTTGAATGCCTAAGTGTTAATCTGATAAATTGTTAATTTGATAAATCTCTAGTCCATTTGAGATTTGAAAGTGAAATTGATAGTTTTCCCCGAATTCTAGGGTTTGTGGAACAATTTGAGAATTTTGGAAATGTAGGCTTGGAATCATAAAATGGATTGAGAAATTTAGCTTAAAGATATTAAGAAATGATAATAAGGTATGAATATACATGAGATAGGATTGATACATCCTCTATGGATGGTAGTAGTAGAATGAGTAAAGAATATAGTTAGTAGCACCATTAGTTACTAATTAGTGTCTAAATTGATATGTTATGGATGTAGAACTGCAAAGCAAGGGCAAGGAAATTGCTCAAGACCAAGAAGGACTTTGAACAAATAAAAAATGAACAATTGATAGGAGCAAAGGAATTAAGGTGAGTACTCAATAATGTAATGTAATTGTGCCATGTTGCTTGCTAGTATTATTGCAAATGCTACCCATTGATACATGCCAAAAAAGGACATCGAATATGTGTTATCCATGGAATGTGAGACTTTGAATTCTATACCCTTCTTATACGATAATTTGAACATAATAAGCCTCTCATATTGGTGCCATTTGTACCCAATGATTAATATGCCCACCACTTGCCATTGAATACTTGATATGGATTTGAATATGCCTTTCATGAATACCTATGACTAAGCAGAAATCCTCTCTGATGTGAGGAAAAACATCAAACCATATGCACTTAGTATATGCCCATAGATAGGGCGAGAGTACCCGATCTCTATTAAAGGGGACACCTAACTGTAAGGCCAATCAGTCTTATATAATGTGATACATGTGAGTGAGCAAGGCTTAGACCACCACTCTCCAACTTTATGTATGGGAAGCTTTCCAATTCCAAGACATTATTATTTCTGCTAAACTGCAATCTAAAGTTCAACATGGCCAATTTTGATTAACATCACTCTATTGCTATCTTGTAATAACCCAAACGACAACATCCTATATTACTTACATATTATGTTATATTATTTTGTACTCATTGAGCTTATTTCACCCTATAGTTATTTATAATTTTTCAGGTTGAGGTGTCCCGTTAGCAAGGTAACTCCAAGCTACACTTCTCACTTAGGACTTGCTAAAGTATTATTTTGGCTTGCTTGTACCATTTTGATGACAAACAATCTAGAGCTCCATGGTATCTTAAGGCATAGTGTTAGTGTATATTACTTTGAAGAATATTGTAAACAATTAATGATACTTGTTATGTATATGCAATTATACTCGTAAGTAAGAATGTGTAGATAACTTTAGTTGTTACTTATGAATGATGTTCTAATCATTAGAATGAGATGGCACTTGAAAATTATGGTTATGAATAAATGATTGGAGTAATAATGAGAAATAGTAGAGAGTGTATATGGTTCCGATCATGGAAAAGTTTGCAAAATGACATGTCCATAATGTGTTAATAAGATTAATGGTGTTTTACGGGTTTAGGTGACCTTAAGTCTCCTTGAACTCTAGGACAGTCATGGTCTAGAAATTAGGTCGTGATACACTCAACTCGATTTTATTACTACCTTAACCCTTAAAGAAATGGCTAGTTCAAGAGGACTGTCCAAACCCTAGAGGACATGGTAAAAATGTATTAATTAGTTTTTGGAGGAAACTGAAAATCCTATATGTCTGGTTGGATCATCTGAAAATGCTTATGTGGTAATATAAGTCAGCCTTTCAGGTCATAATTCTAGTTAATGACCACCAATGTGTAGAATTTGAAAGTTTAGGTACTTCTCGACAAAAAAAAAAAAAAAAAAAAAAAGTTCTTTAGTGCTCACTTTGAAAAATACAAATGTTTGGTATTTTTTAACTATTTACCCATGTGGCATGGTGATGTGGCAAAATTTGATGATGTGGCTTATGCTAAATTAGAAGATTTAGAATGCGTGGCAATTCACATCAATCTTTTAGGCTTAGATCTTGGCTAGTGACCACCAAGTGCAAAGATTTTGAAAATTTAAGTATTTCCCTGTTTAAAAATATCTTTATTGATCACATTGAAAAAAAATACTAAAATTTAGTGATTTTATGAGTTATTCATAGTAAACAAAACTTTTCTTTCATCAACAAATCTCACCCACTAGCATTATTACTCACCTCAATACTCGTAAACCTTTAGTCATTTAGCTTACCTTGTCTATTTGTAAGCTAGTCTTCATCTTCGATGTTTTCCCATTCATATAATTGTACTTTAGAGTTTTATTGTCGCTAATGGAGCTAGTCCTTTCTTTGCTTGTTGCTACAAACATTTTGCTTTAGCAAGTGAAAACTTAAATAAAACTCCTTTATATTACACATATGTTAACAAATACTCAAAATGTTGATACTATCCATTTTATATAAGTTAACAATGCTTCATTGGATTATTACAAGTATTAAAAACTTAGGGTATTGTAATATCCCTTCCTTAAATAAAAATTCATCTCTAATTTTTCAAGAATAAGTATATAAATGGAAGCAATGAGGATATTTGGCTTAAATATTCTGTTCAATCTTCCAAGTACATTCTTCCATTGTTTGATTCTACTAAAGTACCTTTACCATTGGAATAACTTCTGAATCATCTTGCCAATAATTGCCACTAGGACTTCCTTGTAAGACAGCTCTTATTTCAAGTCGACTTGTTGGCTTTGCAATATATGAGAAATGTCTAAAACATATTCGTGAAGCATTGAGATATGGAATACTGGGTGTATATTTCTAAACAAAGAGGCAAGGCTAATAGACATTTCCAACTCAATAAAATATTTCAAATGGACTAATATACCTTAAAGAGAGCTTGCCTTAGTTTCCAAACCTCATAATCCCTTCGTTGGTGAGATATTCTAAAACATATGATCACTAACAATGACATGAAGATCCTTTCGCTTTTGGTCGGCATAACTCTTATGGCGATTGAAGGTAGTTTTCAAATATTCCTTTATCAAAAGGACTTTCTTCTTTGCATACTAGATTAGGTCAAGGTTGACATGTACTACCATATAAGTTGCTAAACGACTCAGCCAGATAGATAGGATTCACATCACCTAAAGTTGCCACATTAGCATGCCTAGTCAAATTACATGGGCCCCACTTTTTAATTCTGTTAAAAATTAAAAAAATTATTTTATTAATACTCATGTTACCCTCATCTTATCTTTAGGTTTTTTTTTTTTTTCAAATCCAAATCTTGAAATAAATTCCAACTGGCAATAAAATCATATAAAAAGAATAATGAAAAGGTACAAACCTATTATCTACCTTTGATAATGCCTCCACCACTAGTGTCATCACCATCGACCATGACCTAAGGTCATCATCATCTAGTCGCTTATTCACCTTAGGCCAAATGGTTGCTATCATTAAAGAACTCAACATTAATCATATTAGATTAGTACTCGTGAAGGAACCTATTACCATTGCTGATTGTCGTCAACCTGACACCCATCATCACTGACATCAATGACTCACCTTTTGTTCAAGATTGCACTTGAACAAAGCTTGGCTATTACGGATGCTCCAGCCTCATTCACTAACAAGGATTGGCCACAGGCAATGGACATCACAATTGATGAGCCATGCCAATCAGCTTCTCTCCATTGCACATTAGACCGATGCTTTATCGATACTTCATCACAAGTCTCCTCCGGCCACTGCTCCACGTCAGCCTCTTAGGTTAGAATTCTGGTTAATGACCACCAAGTCCAAAAAAATTGAGACTTTAGGTATTTCTTGGTAAAAAAATTCTTTTAATAATCACATTAAAAAATCAAGAAAGTTTGTATTTTTTAAACCATTCCAAGTGGTATGATGTGGCATAATTTAATGATGTGACATCTAATTGTCATACCGAGTCAAAAGGTCTACTTTACGTGACAATTCAGGTCAACCTTTTATACTTAATTATGGTTACTGACAACCAAGTGTAAAAATTTTAAAAATTTAAGCATTTTTCAAAAAAAAATATAGTGATCATATTAAAAAAAAAAAAAAAAAACCACTAAAATTTAATTTTCTGAATTATTTACTTTCAAGAGTTTGACAACGAAGAATAAGACAAGAGTGAGATTTTATTTTTCTCAATCTTGAGAAGTTTAAATAGATTTTTTATTATAATACTAGCTTGATATTGTAGTAAGCTCGCATAGATTTTCACTTAAATTTGGAGCTAGTAATACGTAATACATCATTAACTTCCTAATAAAAATTACCAAATTTTAAAGTATGTGAAATAATTATAAAAAATATAGAAGTTCAAAATTTTTTTAATTAATCTTATATATGTATATATGAAATATCAATACTTTGCATAATATAAAAAAATAAATTCATACAAAGCTTTATTAATATTTTATTTGTTAAAATGTAAAGAAATGGCATTAAAAGATTGCATCATCATAAATGGAATCTTTGACCATTTGATGAAACAAGAGGGCCAGAAGAGGCCCTTATATCACTTTCACAAAAGCAGGCAGTGGAGCAAATAAAAATATATATTTGCATGTCGTAAAAAACAGCAAATGCTTTTATAAAATATTTGAAACAATGTCATTGAAAATGACTAGGAAATAAGTCACTTGCACAACAAATTTGCCACCTAAGGATCCCTAAAATGTACTTTGTTTGCCATCCTGTAGGAGATCCAAAAGTGTATATTTAAATTCCACGCTCCTTTACAAGATTTGCACAATTTCAAATTAGCTGTTTATATTTAAATTGCAAAATGTCAATTAATATTGTAAAAAAAAAAAAAACACTCACTTTTTGAATTTTCTCATGTTTAATTTAGAAGTGGAAGAAGGCCATTTGCAACCACTAAACAAAAGAGTTTTGACATGACTTTTAATTGAGTCAATTATTTTGTTTAACAAAATGAGTTCCGCGAATTAACATCCCTAAAATTTGTGCTAAATTAAGTATTCCTAAACTATGGGTTTTACTTTTGCATTCTAATTCTTTGAACTTTAATTTCTGTATTTTAAATTTGTAAAATTAATTAGAACATTTTATGATAAATATATGAACTTCCAATCAAGTGAACAGCAACCATTCATCGTGATTCTAATGTATAGTTAAAACTTCTTGTGAGGGCATCCAGGGTCAATCCACCAATTTCAACATTTTGGAGGCTTTAAATAATTTCAAAAAAATTGAGGTTTCCATCATTTATATAAATAGTTTTTTAAGAAATATGAAACTCAGTAAATTTAATAAACTTAAAATCCAATAAATAATTAATTCTTAAATACAAATAATTAATTATCATCAAAATCCAATAAATTAACTCTAATTTATATTTTTTTGGGTAATCAGAGTATTATTATTGTAATGATAAAATAGGGAAAAACATAACATCGAAATGCAATCTACCCAAGCCTATTGGCTATCCCAAATACGTCCAAGAGAAATCTAAATGTTTCAATATTATGTGAAAAACTCCAAAAACCTCAATACAAATAGCAAATAGAAAAGCTTAGTCAAGCTTGAGAAAAACAAAATAATACATATTAAAAACCAATGAGCAGCAAAGTCATCAGTTCAACTATTAAAACAAAAATAAGAAGAAAACTTAATACTCTTCTCGCTTTTTGGTGCGCAAAATTTTAATTAAATCATTTTGATAAGGTTTGGATGTTATTTTTTTTTTCCCAATAGACAACATGACCAAACCATTCAATCTCTCTTATTATATAGTTGAGTATTAGGGCTCTATATATCTCTTTCATTTTAACTTTTTTTTCTTTTGTTATAATCATCATATGTATCCTTAAATATATACATCAAAATCAATGTGTTGGCATAGTTAACAAAAAGAAAAAATCCAAATTTTTTCATCAATTTCAATTTTAAAGCAAATTTATTATTTCTATATGCAAACTAATTCATCTATTAAAGTATTTTATCAGAACAAACACTCTTACTATAAACATAATCAAATATATAGAGAAAGGAAAGATGAAGAATTTAAAACCATTCACAAAAATTAATTCTAGAATTATATCGAGACAATCAAAAGGAAGAAACTTTGTATTAACTTTACATTTAAATTAACTTTGTACTAACTTTACATTTAAATTCTTCATCTTTTCAATTCTTCAATTCGGCTAACCAACATAGAAAAGAGGAAGAGAAAAAATATGACCATTTTTTTGTTAAAAAATAGTATAGAGCAAGTAAATAAAGGTAATTTTGTCCAAATTAGAAATAAATTAGCTCTATTATTAACAAGACCCTTGAGATTCATGGATGTGAATCAATGAGATTCTAGAAGTTTAGATATATAAAAATTGCCGAATGCATATTTTTCCTTTTTATATTTGGGATCAAAAGTTACTTTACCCTTATATTTTAAAAAGAAATATTTTAGCACTTAAACTTGTCAAATTGAATCTATATATGCCTAATTGCACAGTCAGTAGGTCTCATGATTTAATGTGTTTTTGCATGAATTAACATGCAAAAAGTGTGCTTTCCATTTTTAAAAAGCTACATCTCTAAATTTAATTGCCTATGCTTTCTCAACAACCAAACACCAAAAAAGTGGTCTTTATACTCACAAATATAGATATATTTCTTTATTTTTTTACTATTTTTTTTTTCATTCTCAAGTATGGAATCTTGAGTTTCTACTAAGGTATTTTCATTGAATTTTATTTTATTTTTCATTACTCACCCATTCTCAAAATTTGTAGTGATTGTTTCAATTGCAATTGCAACCTTTTCTTTCAAAGTCACAAATCTTGTATCAAGGATTCTCATCAATGGCCCCAATCCACTTTCAAATACAATTTTTCTATCTTCATCACTTCTCGGTTGCTTCAATTGCAATCACAATCTTTTCTCTGGATCTATATTGATTGCTTTAATTGAAATCACAACCTTTTCTTTCAAAGTCACAAACCTTGTATTAAGGATTCTCAACAATGCCCCCAATCTTCTTGCAAATATAGTTTTTCTAGCTTAATCACATATTGAATCCAAATATAGTTTTTCTAGCTTAATCACATATTGAATCCAACAGAGATATCTAAAATAACTTGCTCTTGAATCAATCACTAGATGCTTGAATTGAGTAAGCGAATCAAACACCTAATGCTTTCCTCTTTAGCAACCAAATTTAGAGATTTCTTATCATCATTTAGTATCTGAAGAAGAGAATCTAACCATTTCCTTTTAAGCTCCACAATATTGATCTGTAATTTGGCGAAAGATCCCTTATAAAAAATGTTAACTCCTATTTGCCTGAACTTGAACTAGGATGTGAGAGTACAATAACATTCGAATGATGAAGAACTATAGATCTTAGATGCAAATCAAGGTCATGAAAATGATTGAAGATGACTAAGGAATCAATATTAAGATAGCTTTGAAAAAGAAGCTTACCACTAGAAAAGAAGGAGAGACTGCATTAATGAGAGAAAGTGTGAAAGCATGGGAGAGTTGAGAGAATCAAAGGGAGAAGAGTGTCAGGAAGAAGATTTTCAGCAAAATTTTAAAACTACTCAATCAAAGAAGTACATATCAGCTTAAAAAAGTAAGACAAATCATATTTTTTCCATATCAACGTGAGTATGTTGTATGCACACCAAATTGGGATAACTCGTACCATATATTGATTTTTCTAACAAGTTTAAGTGCTAAAATGATTTTTGTTTTTTTTAAGTATAGGGAAAAGTGATATTTAATGCCAAGTTCCAGGAAGAAAATATGCATTTAATAATGTTATTTCAATGCCATGCATATCAGAATATTAGACTAGATATGTTAAGAATTTTGTTCTGCACCTAGTACAAAAGCCTAAAATATATACAATAAAGAATTGAAGCTAGCAAACTAAATTAAGTCTTGAATCAAATGCTATATGCATCTTCAAAAAAATAAGCAAAGCTCACTCAGCCACCAATATCTTACCAAAATGTTAACAAAAATTTGAGTCTATGGAAACTAACTTTGCAATAATTAATAAAAGCAAGCAAACTAATACAAAGCCAAATAACCCACATACAATGTCTTACAAAATAAAGAGATCCTAGTAAGTAAAGGTACATTAAATTCAAAGGTAAAAGAATAACTTTAAAGGGCAAGAAGACCATTCCTTCTATTTTTGTGGTAAATCTTAAATTGGATGACTAATTATTCTTTGACTCACTTCAACAGATTAAGGGTATTATACTTCTAGCATATTAAGATAAAAATGATGCAAGTAAGCTTAAATAATAACTTATGGTATTGTATTTAACCTAGACTACAAAACAAAAGAATGGTTTCAATGTACTTAATAATGATTGGAATAAAAAGACAGTTATAAGAATAATAAGAAGCAATACCTATTCCATAAACTTACTAAATTTAGACTTCATATACAAAGTTTAGGTGGACAAAAAATTTTTAAAAAGAAAGGAAAAAAAATACAATTACTTGATAATAAACCTACTTGTGACCAAACAAGAGAAAGATGTTGTTATCCAATTAGATTAGTCACAAGCTAATGTTTGACAGCTAAGAAAGTAAGAGAGAAATAGAGGAAAAATTAGCAGGAAACAGAGAAGAAAGAGAAGCTAAGAGAGAGACGATTCGGATTTAGTTACTTAATCATTCAACTAACTCAAATCTATTACAACCATCAGTTATTATATTATCATTGCCAAATGACTAATATGTTATTTAAGCTATAATTATCTATAATAATTCCATAGTAAATGTAACATTATCCTCCCCATGAAAAGTATCTTGATCCTTAAGGATAAAAGAAGGAACCTAAGCTTGAAGGAATTAAAAATCATCTAAGTTACTTCTTCAGGAATGTGAGGCCTCGTCCGAACACCGGCCTAATTTTTTAGAGGGAATTAGGATGCTCATTTGGGTTAGACTTACGATGGAACCCTCGGGTTCGGATTGGTTAATTTTTAAAATGATTTTATGAGTTGCAACCTTAATTTTATTTAGTTGAAAAAATATTAAAAAAAAACCCAAATTGACTCCAATTCATTAATTTTTTAATTAATTTGCGCAAGGATAAAAATCACTAGTCTCAAAACAGGTTAAATTCAGGGATTAGGTTTTTAGTTTTAAATAATCTAAATTTTTCTCTTAAGTTTAACTTGACTTTGAAAATTTGATTTCATAAATGACATTTATAAAATGATAATTGCAGATAAAATGCATGAATATAGCATAACATGAATACATGAAGACTGATGAAACAATAAACATTCACAAATCAAGGAGAGTGTTTCCTCTAATCCTTAAAGATTTACGGGAATCGCATGATCACTCCTTAATTCCAATTAAGATAATTACATTGATAAAGAATGGGATGCCTTCTTTATCCCTCAAGAGTTCTATAAAGGCCATATATTTTCTTACAAATTTTATAAAAAGAAAGATAATTAATTACATTTAAGAAAATGGAAAATAAATTTAATTTGAAAAATTGGATTTGAAGTTTACATTTAAATTCCAAACATGCCTATATACCCTATTGAATGGGAATTAAAACCCACATAGTTTATTCCACGATTAAATAGAGGGGTTTACAAATTGATTAAAATGAATTTTGGTTTGGAGAATGAATTAATGAAAAACCTTGGATTTTGGTGGACGAGATGGAAAAAGTGTTTTGCCATACTGAAATTTCATTTTTTCAGACCTGATGATTGGATTAATTAATGATTAAAGAAAATGATTGTTGAGTGAATTAATTAATGAAAATAGTGGATGAGCAAAAAGGATTTTTGATTTAATTTTTAAAAAAGGTAATTAATTAATTAAAAGGATTAATTAATTAATTAACTTGGTTTGAATGAGGAAATTAATTAATTAAAATGATTAATTAATTAATTAGAGAGTGGATGTAAGAAGAAGAAGAAGAAAAGTTGATAGATAGCAATCAATATCAACTTTTGGTGTGTTTTGAAATGAAAGATGGAGGGCCTATTTATAGGCAAAGGGAGATGAGGGAAGTTTAGGTAGTAAAAATGTGAAAAGAGAATGAGGAGTAAGGCTAGAAAGGGCTGAAAATTGAGGCTGAAGGGGTAAATGTGTCATTTTCCATGTAGGAGGGACCCACTTCTTGTCAGAAAGCTACAGCGCCACAACAAACAAATGTGGCACCACACAACATTATGGATGTGTGGCTACATCTGCGGCACTGCACAGGTATGACCCAATGCTGCATGCCTACCTCACGGCAACCACATGGTATGACCGACATGCTTTTCAAGATCTCTTTTTAGCCAATTTTTTAGAGGTTTTGGATAAGTTTTTAAGACTTTCGATTCTGTTTTCAAGAGTTATAGAGTTCAGAAATCTTATCGGTCAACATCGATAAGCTCAAAAGTAATATTATAACAATTTAGCAGTCAGTCTGAGAAAATATCCAGTCAGTTTTGGAAAAAATTTATCTGATAAAGAAGGTCCGGTTAGAGTAGGAAAGGCATCTGGTTGTGCCAAGAATACTTTGATCAGTCCTAGAAAGTTCAAAATTAATTTTGAAGGTATTAAAATGAGAGTTCATAGCTGACCCCTTATCAAGGTTGTCTATCAATTAGACGGTTTTGATGAGACTAAACTCGAAACTTCGGTAGATCTGAGTTCGAAAAATGATTCTGGTTGTGATAAGATAATTTTCGTGAATTTTGAAACTTGATTCAACTATTTTTGAAAGATTGGTGAATTTTCATGTTCATAATTTTTCTAGTTTTTCTGATATAAAAACTATATTTTGGCTAGGAAATAAACAAATGAGGTGTCTATGGGTAGATAAAAATCTCAGGAGTACATAGGAACTTTCAAATTTTGATTCTAAATTGAAACTGGCTAAAAATTTATTTTTATGCAACTAGATAATTATAGGATTTTTTTACTATGCACTATTTCGTCTTTATTTGCCCTAAAATCCTATAAATAGCAATCATTCACACACACTCCTCACCTCTCACTCACTTCTCTAGTGAGTTTTCTCCTCTTTTTTTTTTTTTTTTTTTTTTTTGTGTTTTCTTCTTTCTTTTTTTTTTCTTTTTTTTTTAACATAATAATAATAACAATAAACTTCTTTCTCTTTTTTTTTACATAATAATAATAATAATAATAATAATAATAATTTCTCTCTTTTTTTATATAATAATAATAAAAAAAACTTCTCCCTTTTTTTCTTTTACTTTTTTTTCTTAATAATAATAATAATTTCTTTCTCTCTTTTTTTACATAATAATAATAAAAAAAAACTTCTTTCTCTTTTTTTCTTTTTCTTTTTTTTACATAATAATAAAAAACTTCATTCTCTTTTTTTTTCTTTTCTTTTTTTTTTTTGCAATAATAATAATAGTTTTTTTTTTACTTACTTGCTTTCATTGCTTGTCAGGTCTGGCATTTGGTCAAGATGGCATCCACATCCCGTCATGAAGCTGCTTCCTTGAGGAGGACCTCTGCTTCTTCTGCATGTGGTCGAGGTGATACTATTAAGCACCCAGAGACAATCCACATCCAACTCTCCTATTATAAGACCCGAAAGATCACATATCCTACAATGGTCAACTAGCGGTTAATGGTCTTGCTTACTCCTTTTGAAGGTCAATTTCATCCATTGCTTACATTTCATGTATGTAAATCATACTGCGCTTTTATTGGTTTGCTATAGGCACAGACGATTAGGAATAGGGGCAACCGCAGTAACCTTAGGGAGGTGATTAGGTGTGCCTCCCCAGTAGTGTTGTCAGGGCCATGCTAGAGCCTACCGACTTTGTTGACTTTCTGGGCATGCAAACCCCATACCACTTGAACATCAACCTAATTAAAGCTCTAGTAAAGAGATGGTGGGATACCACTGACACCTTTCACTTTGCTTGCGAGGAGCTGACCTGTACACCACTTGATTTACATCTGCTATCTGGGATCCAGTTTGGGACTCGAGCTCTCGACATATGCAATAACTAGAGATAGAAATTCTCTGCTGATGAGATGCAGGCTCTTTTTGGCTTCGACCCGCCTTGCAAGAGCACTCAAATAAGGTACACCTTACTAACAGATAAGCTGGAATGGGCGGCTGCTACTGGTGAGATTATTCTAGATGCAGCGGTGAACCGACTATGTCTACTAATCATTACATATTGCACTTTCTGCTATAGCTTGAGAGACATGATGGATCTCAACATTTTGGCCAGCTTAGTTGATCTGAATGCTTAAAGAGAGTATGGCTAGGGTGGTGCAGTATTTAGTGCTATATACCATGACATGGTAGAGCTATTTTAAGGGAATATCTCTTTTGTTGGCGGCACGGCACCCATCTGGGAGATATATTTCCATACTCTGGCTTGTACTTTAATTTGAAACTTTGATGATTCTGACTTTCTATTGCATGCAGCTTTGTGTATATGAATACTTTGCTTTTATAGCTCTTGAACTAATCAAATAGAGGTCGAGGGAATTTCCTTCTGGAAGGAGATGGTTGGAGTCTAATTAGGGTCCTGACTCCAACAATCACAGTGTTTTGACACTCCAAGCCTTTTTTGACAATCTGACGAAACCTAAGATTTTCCACTTGTTACTTTGCCTTCTCTATTATTTTACCATTCACACTATCTTGCTCATTGTACACTGTGACAGATCTCAAGGCCTTTTGGAGAGTTATGGTGTCTCAGTCTTGACAGCATAATTTTTGTCGAGCGCATCTCTTAAAGGCAACTCTTATTGCGCTCGTCCTATCACTGCCTATTCTACTTGGGTGAGAGAGTGTACTTCCAAATCATCTATTCCTTGTGCATCCCTAAGCCTCCACTAGTGTACATAAGATGTGGGTTGGCGATCCATCCTTCCCCTATGCTCTATAATGGTGACAAAAGGTACATCCATCAATGCTCCAGCCAAAGCTACCACGACTTTTGTTTTGCTTTTCTGATGTATGAGATCACACTGAGAGGTCGCTCCTCCATCAGGTCTACCCTCCTAAGGGAGGCAACCATCCATGCTACTTCTGAAATACCTAGAGGAAGCACTTCTAAGGGACCTATTCTTGATACT